>RJWK010024283.1:0-28481 GCA_004363435.1 Platanista minor
GTTGAGCATTCTTTTATGTGTTTGTTGGCAATCTGTATATCTTCTTTGGAGAAATGTCTGTTTAGGTCTTCTGCCCATTTTTGGATTGGGTTGTTTGTTTTTTTGATATTGAGCCACATGAGCTGCTTGTAAATTTTGGAGATTAATCCTTTGTCAGTTGCTTCATTGCAAATATTTTCTCCCATTCTGAGGGTTGTCTTCTTGTCTTATGTATGGTTTCCTTTGCTGTGCAAAAGCTTTTAAGTTTCATTAGGCCCCATTTGTTTATTTTTGTTTTTATTTCCCTTTCTCTAGGAGGTGGGTCCAAAAGGACCTTGCTGTGATTTATGTCATAGAGTGTTCTGCCTATATTTTCCTCTAAGAGTTTGATAGTTTCTGACCTTAAATTTAGGTCTTTAATCCATTTTGAGTTTATTGTTGTGAATGGTGATAGGGAGTGTTCTAATTACATTCTTTTACATGTAGCTGTCCAGTTTTCCCAGCACCACTCATTGAAGAGGCTGTCTTTTCTCCACTGTATATTCTTGCCTCCTTTATCAATCATAAGGTGACCATATGTGTGTGGGTTTATCTCTGGGCTTTCTATCCTGTTCCATTGATCTATATTTTTGTTTTTGTGCCAGTACCATACTGTCTTGATTACTGTAGCTTTGTAGTATAGGCTGAAGTCAGGGAGCCTGATTCCTCTAGTCCGTTTTCCTTTCTGGAGATTGCTTTCGCTATTTGGGGGTCTTTTGTGTTTCCATACAAATTGTGAAATTTTTTGTTCTAGTTCTGTGAAAAATGCCAGTGTAGTTTGTTAGGGATTGCATTGAATCTGTAGATTGCTTTGTGTACTGTAGTCATTTTCACAATGTTGATTCTTCCAATCCAAGAGCATGGTATATCTCTCCATCTATTTGTATCATCTTTAATTTCTTTCATCAGTGTCTTATAATTTTCTGCATACAGATCTTTTGTCTCCTTAGGTAGGTTTATTCCTAGGTATTTTATTCTTTTTGTTGCAGTGGTAAATGAGAGTGTTTTCTTAACTTCACTTTCAGATTTTTCATCATTAGTGTATAGGAATGCAAGAGATTTCTGTGCATTAATTTTGTATCCTGCTACATTACCAAATTCATTGATTAGCTCTAGTAGTTTTTCTGGTAGCATCTTTAGGATTCTCTATGCATAGTATCATGTGATCTGCAACCAGTGACAGCTTTACTTCTTCTTTTCCAATTGGGATTCCTTTTATTTCCTTTTCTTCTCTGATTACTGTGGGTAAGACTTCCAAAACTATGTTAAATAATAGTGGTGAGAGTGGGCAACCTTGTCTTGTTCCCGATCTTAATGGAAATGGTTTCAGTTTTTCACCATTGAGGACAATGTTGGCTGTGGGTTTGTCCTACATGGCCTTTATTATGTTCAGGAAAGTTCCCTCTATTCCTACTTTCTGGAGGGCTTTTATCATAAATGGGTGTTGAATTTTGTCCAAAGCTTTCTCTGCATCTATTGAGAGGATCATATGGTTTTTCTCCTTCAATTTGTTAATATGGTGTATCACATTGATTGATTTGCATATATTGAAGAATCCTTGCATTCCTGGGATAAACCCCACTTGATTGTGGTGTATGTTCCTTTTAATGTGCTGTTGGATTGTGTGCTAGTATTCTAGGATTTTTTTTTTTTTTTTTTTTTGTGTGTGTGTGGTACACAGGTCTCTCGCAGTTGTGGCCTCTCCCGTTGCAGAGCACAGGCTCCGGACACGCAGGCTCCGTGGTCATGGCTCACGGACCTAGCTGCTCCGTGGCATGCGGGATCTTCCCGGACCGGGGAACGAACCTGTGTCCCCTGCATTGGCAGACAGACTCTCAACTGCTGCGCCACCAGGCAAACCCCTCTGTTGAGGATTTTTGCATCTATGTTCATCAGTGATGTAGGCCTACAGTATTCTTTATGACATCTTTGTCTGGTTTTGGTATCAGGGTGATGGTGGCCTCATAGAATGAGTTTGGGAGTGTCCCTCCCTCTGCTATATTTTGGAAGAGTTTGAGAAACATAGGTGTTAGCTCTGCTCTAAATGTTTGATAGAATTCACCTGTGAAGCCATCTGCTCCTGGGCTTTTGTTTGTTGGAAGATTTTTGCTCACAGTTTCAATTTCAGTGCTTCTGATTGGTCTGTTCATATTTTCTATTTCTTCCTGGTTCAGTATCAGAAGGTTGTGTATTTCTAAGCATTTGTCCATTTCTTCCAGGCTGTCCATTTTATTGGCATAGAGTTGCTTGTAGTAATCTCTCATGATCCTTTGTATTTCTGCAGTGTCAGTTGTTACTTCTCCTTTTTCATTTCCAATTCTATTGATTTGAGTCTTCCTTTTTTTCTTGATGAGTCTGGCTAATGGTTTATCAATTTTGTTTATCTATTCAAAGAACCAGCTTTTAGTTTTATTGATCTCTGCTATTGTTTCCTTCTTTTCTTTTTCATTTATTTCTGATCTGATCTTTATGATTTCTTTCCTTCTGCTAAATTTGGGTTTTTTAATTCTTCTTTCTCTAATTGCTTTAGGAGTAAGGTTAGGTTGTTCATTTGAGATGTTTCTTGTTTCTTAAGGTAGGATTGTATTGCTATAAACTTCCCTCTTAGAACTGCTTTTGCAGCATCCCATAGGTTTTGGGTCGTCATGTTTCCATTCTCATTTGTTTCTACGTATTTTTGGATTTCCTCTTTGATTTCTTCAGTGATCTCTTGGTTATTAAATAGTGTATTGTTCACCCTCCATGTGTTTGTATTTCTTACAGATTTTTTCCTGTAATTGATATCTAGTCTCATAGCATTGTGGTCAGAAAAGATACTTGATACAATTTCAATATTCTTAAATTTACCAAGGCTTGATTTTTGACCCAAGATATGATCTATCTGGAGAATGTTCCATGAGCACTTGAAAAGAATGTGTATTCTGTTGTTTTTGCATGGAATGTCCTATAAATATCAATGAAGTCCATCTTGTTTAATGTATCATTTAAAGCTTGTGTTTCCTTATTTATTGTCATTTTGGATGAAAATCCATTGGTGAAAGTGGGGTGTTAACGTCCCATCCTATGACTGTGTTACTGTCGATTTCCCCTTTTATGGCTGTTAGTATTTGCCTTATGTACTGAGGTGCTCCTATGTTGGGTGCATAAGTATTTACAATTGTTATATCGTCTTCTTGGATTGATCCCTTAATCATTATGTAGTATCCTTCTTTGTCTCTTGTAATAGTCTTTGTTTTAAAGTCTATTTTGTCTGATATGAGAATTGCTACTCCAGCTTTCTTTTGATTTCCATTTGCATGGATTATTTTTTTCCATCCCCTCACTTTCAGTCTGTATATGTCCCAAGGTGTGAAGTGGGTCTGTTGTAGACAGGATATATACGGGTCTTGTTTTTGTGTCCATTCAGCCAGTCTATGTCTTTTGGTTGAAGCATTTAATCAATTTACATTTAAGGTAATTATGGATATGTATGTTCCTATTACCATTTTCTTAATTGTTTTGGGTTTGTTACTGTAGGTCTTTTCCTTCTCTTGTGTTTCCTGCCTAGAGAAGTTCCTTTAGCATTTGTTGTAAAGCTGGTTGGGTGGTGCTGAACCCTCAGCTTTTTCTTGTCTGTAAGGGTTTTAATTTCTCCATCAAATCTGAATGAGATCCTTGCTGGGTAGAGTAATCTTGGTTGTAGGTTTTTCTCCTTCATCACTTTAAATATGTCCTGCCAGTCCCTTCTGACTTTCAGAGTTTCTGCTGAAAGATCAGCTGTTAACCTTATGGGGATTCCTTGTGTGTTATTTGTTGTTTTTCCCTTGCTGCTTTTAATATTTTTTTCTTGTATTTAATTTTCGATAGTTTGATTAATATGTGTCTTGGCATGTTTATCCTTGAATTTATCCTGTATGGGACTCTCTGTGCTTCCTGGACTTGAATAACTATTTTCTTTCCCATATTAGGGAAGTTTTCAACTATAATCTCTTCAAATATTTTATCAGTCCCTTTCTTTTTCTCTTCTTCTTCTGGGACCCCTATAATTTGAATGTTGGTACATTTAATGTTGTCCCAGAAGTCTCTGAGACTGTCCTCAATATTTTTCATCCTTTTTTCTTTATTCTGCTCTGCAGTAGTTATTTCCACTATTTTATCTTCCAGGTCACTTATCCGTTCTTCTGCCTCAGTTATTCTGCTACTGATCCCTTCTAGAGAATTTTAAATTTCATTTATTGCATTGGTCATCACTGTTTGTTGGCTCTTTAGTTCTTCTAGTTCCTTGTTAAATGTTTCTTGTATTTTCTCCACTCTATTTCCACGATTTTGGATCATGTTTACTATCATTATTCTGAATTCTTTTTCAGGTAGACTGCCTATTTCCTGTTCATTTGTTAGGTCTGGTGGGTTTTTGCCTTGCTCCATCATTTGCTGTGTGTTTCTCTGTCTTCTCATTTTGCCTAACTTAGTGTGTTTGAGGTCTCCTTTTCGCAGACTGCAGTTGAGTAGTTCGCATTGTTTTTGGTGTCTGTCCCCAGTGGCTAAGAATGGTTCAGTGGCTTGTGCAGGCTACCTGGTGTAGGGGACTAGTGCCTGTGTTCTGGTGGATGAGGCTGGACCTTGTCTTTCTGGTGGGTAGGTCCACGTCCGGTGGTGTGTTTTGGGGTTTCTGTGGCCTTATTATGATTTTAGGCAGCCTCTCTGTTATTGGATAGGGTTGTTTTCCTGTCTTGCTAGTTCTTTGGCATAGGGTGTCCAGCACTGTAGCTCGCTGGTCTTTGAGTGGAGCTGGGTCTTGGCGTTGAGATGGAGATCTCTGGGAGATGTTTGCTCTTTGAGGTTACATGGAGCTTGGAGGTCTCTTGTGGTCCAGTGTCCTGAACTTGGCTCTCCCACCTTAGAGGCATAGCCCTGACACCTGGCTGGAGCACCAAGAGCCTGTCATCCACACTGCTCAGAATAAAAGGGAGAAAAAAAAGAAAGAAAGAAAGAAGGACGATAAAATAAAATAAGGTAAAACAAAATAAAATCGTTATTAAAATAAAATGAAAAATAAAACATAATTATTAAAAAAAATTTTTAAGTAATTAAAAAAAAAAAGGAAGAAGAGAGCAACCAAAGCAAAAAGTAAATCCACCAATAATAACAAGTGCTAAAAGCTATACTAAAACAACAACAACCAAAATAACGGACAGACAGAACCCTAGGACAAATGGTAAAAGTAAACTATAAAGGCAAAATCACACACAGAGGCATACTCATACACATTCACAAAAAGAGAAAAAGGGGAAAAATGTATATATATCATTGCTCCCAAAGTCCACCTCCTCAATTTGGGATGATTTGTTGTGTATTCAGGTATTCCACAGATGCAGGGTACATCAAGTTGACTGTGAAGATTTAATCCACTGCTCCTGAGGCTGCTGGGAGGGATTTCCCTTTCTCTTCTTTGTTCGCACAGCTCCCGGGGCTCAGCTTTGGATTTGGCCCCGCCTCTGCATGTAGGTCGCCTGAGGGCGTCTGTTCTTCCCTCAGACAGGACGGGGTTAAAGGAGCCGCTGATTCAGGGGCTTTGGCTCTCTCAGGCTGGGGGGAGGGAGGGGTACCGATGTGGGGCGAGCCTCCAGCAGCAGAGGCTGGCATGACGTTGCACCAGCCTGAGGCGCACCGTGCATTCTCCTGGGGAAGTTGTCCCTGGATCACAGGACCCTGGCAGTGGCGGGCTGTGTAGGATCTACCAGGGGAGGTGTGGATAGTGACCTGTGCTCGCACACAGGCTTCTTGGTGGCGGCAGCAGCAACCTTAACATCTCATGCCAGGCTCTGGGGTCAGCACTGATAGCCGCAGCTCGCGCCCATCTCTGGAGCTCCTTTAAGCGGCGCTCTTAATCCCCTGTCCTCGCACACCAGGTAACAAAGAGGCAAGAAGAAGTCTCTTGTCTCTTCGACAGCTCCAGATTTTTTCCCAGACTCCCTCCCACTAGCTGTGGCACACTAACCCCCTTCAGGCTGTGTTTACGCCGCCAACCCCAGTCCTCTCCCTGGCATCCGACCAAAGCCCGAGCCTCAGCTCCCAGCCCCCGCCCGCCCCGGCGGGTGAGCAGACAAGCCTCTTGGGCTGCTGAGTGCTGGTCAGCACCAATCCTCTGTGCGGGAATGTCTCCGCTTTGCCCTCCGCACCCCTGTTGCTGCACTCTCCTCCACGGCTTCGAAGTTCCCCCCAACCTGCCCACCCCCCGTCTCCACCAGTGAAGGGGCTTACTAGTGTGTGGAAACCTTTCCTCCTTCACAGCTCCCTCCCAGACGTGCAGGTCCCATCCTTATTCTTTTGTCTCTGTTTTTTCTTTTTTCTTTTGCCCTACCCAGGTACGTGGGGAGTTTCTTGCCTTTTGGGAAGTCTGAGGTCTTCTGTCAGCTTTCAGGAGGTGTTCTGTTGGAGTTGTTCCACATGTAGATGTATTTCTGATGTATCTGTGGGGAGGAAGATGATCTCCATGTCTTACTCTTCCACTATCTTGAAGCTCCTCCTATTGTAACTTTTCAAACTCTAAACTTTTTAATCTAACCTGAGTTTTCAATAGTGATCCATTAAAGAGATTTAAAAATAATACATATTATATAATGTATAATCATGTACAATTATATATATGTATGTACTAGCAAAAGTATAATACTTGTCTGGGCTTCATACATATATTTAGAAGAAAGTTACAGATTATGCAGAAAATTATAGATAAATGGATACAAGTTAAGAAATAGCTATTGACCTATTAAAATTAAATAACTGAGCTTTTATACTAGAACACAAACATTTAGCACATATTTTATGTCATCATCTTAAGGACATCTTATGTTGAATTCCTTTCAGCTTATATATAAAATAGCATGCAGTATACTAAAACAAGATTTTTTTTAATACACTATTTCTAATTTTGATCAGTAGCTTTGAAAGTCATTAGTTCAAGAGAGATATAACTCCTCTGTTTTTGGTAGGGGACTTTTTATTACTCTTTCCTGAAATAAGATATTAATTTGGTAGAAGATTAATATAAGCATCATGTATTCATCTACTAGATTCCAAATGAACTAAGATATATCTGTAGGATAAGATGAATGGTCCATGGAAGATTTCAAAGAACCACCATGATGTAGGGTGGTAATTGAACAGATCAGAAGAATTAGAGAGTAGAGTTGAACTATATTAGTAAAATCTGGATTATTATAAGATGGTACTAGTAATCATCCACTCTGAAGTTCTTTAAAATAAGAGTCAGTATTATGTAAAAATTAGGGAGTATTTTATAAGGTGCTATCCTACTTTCTAAAGTTGCTCTTATTGATGATATAAAAAAATAGCTTCACTATGACAGAGTAACCCAACACTGTCTCTTCTGTCATTGGGTTCCTCCTGTTTGGTGTTGTCCTGTGGGAAGTAGAAATTGGACACCATGCTGATCTTGCTTATGCTTTCTGGGTAAGTCAAAATGTTGTCTCAGCTCCCTGGGCTCACTGTGTCCCTAATGGTAGAGTCTATGAAAGTATCACAGGACAACCATGCAGCTGCAGCAGTGGTGCTCTTAGGTACTACTTAACCACTTCATGTATTTGTCACCCCAGCTGTGGGTCAGTAAGGCCTCACTGCCTTTTTGGAAAAAGGACAGAAGGGGCTGTGTGGGGCAGGTTAGGATAAACCATAAGACTCTCTGGGATCTGGTGGCACTTGGTTGCTCAAGCACTAGGAGAGGGGGGCAGTGAAGGTCCTCCACTGTGCTGCCTGTTAAGGGACTGCATACATCAGGTTAGGGGCAAGCAGAAGACTCATAGGATCAGAGTGTGTGAGCTACTTGTTATTGAATGATTGGAGACTGGTAAGCAAGAGTAGGACTGAAACCAGTTTCCAAAATATGTCTTAGTTCATAAAAGTGCATTTGTCAATGTTGAGCTGTCAGTCACTTAAAACCCAAAGTAAGTGCACACCTATGCTTACTGGTGTGAAACTGCTGCTTTTGCATCCCTTATCTCTCCTTCCCCCATCCTCCTAACCAAGCCACTTTAAGGAAAGATGCTTTCCTGCTGTCAGTCCCTCTCTGGCTGGCCTTCCCTGTGCTCCCTCAGCTCCCAGACAAAGGGATAAGATGATATCTTGGTCATAGCTGTTGAAAGCCCTGAAATGCCTGTTAAACTCCTTGGTATGTACAAATTGTCTATGCAAAATTTGCAAAAAAAGAAAAAAAGAAAAGTTAAAATGACCTGTGAGTGAAGCCTCTTAGCCTGTGACATTATATAGCTAAAATTGACATTTTACATTTTTGTACTGTGGATGCTTATAAAAATGTGATGGAAAATTTGTCTGTTCTAAGCATAACCACTATTTTTCCATCAGCAGGTGGATCAAAATTTAGCACAGGTGTCTCTCCTTTTCATGTCCACTGCTGTATAATGTACAGTTAGTTGGCAGGTCAGTGTCAATAGTGTTATCATGCATCTCCCAAGGGGAGTGACTGAAATCCTGACAAAACTCAGAGGGTTTTTTCTTGGAACTATGTGGCTGGATTGGCCACACTGAATCCTTCTAGCAATTAATGAAAAATTGCCCTCTCCTACAAGCAAAAGGATTCTATGTTTCTAATGAAATCACCACTGTATACCAGACTTGTAACTTCTGCCAAAGGCTGGCCCACTTGCCTTGCAGAGAAGGAGGCCACATTATATGGGTCATTGGTCCTACCTGCTCCTGATGGGTTGACTACATTGGACTTTTGATCCCCTCTTGGGGTCGTCAAAGCTTCCTCACCCTTGTTGACGCATTTTTCAAGTGATAGTATTAACAGTCAGCTGACTGGCTTTACCATTGTGACCCTTAAAATAAATCGCGTCTTGTTTATTTGATGGGCATTCTATATTTTATACACACTGAAGGAGTATTAACTTTATTATGAAGCTAAATGTTTTAAATATTTGGACTACTTCTTGATTGTAAAAATCAAAGCACTTTTGCTTATAAGGGATGTTTTCAATGGGAAATGCTGCAATGCAAATAGTGAAAGTGGGACCAGGGGACAACCAGGAACCCGAGGCTCACACAGCCCAGCCATGTGGGTATCACAAAGCAGTGTAGAGTTGGAGTAGATCGCTATACTGATTACAGCTGGTAAAAGCAGGAAACGTTAAAGAAAATATCCAATGTTTTGTGCAGATTGCCCTGCTGCTCTGACCAGTTAATCCTAATGAGTGACTTAAAGCAATGAATGTAAGTGACTGACAATTATGTGGACAGAAATCACCTAGGCATCTGTGGAATCTCCCACCCATACAAAAAGGTGACCAATCATCACTCAGATACAGCTATCTCTGTGGTAAAGGCTGTGCTAGCATTCATGCTTCTGAGGGGCCATGATACCCCCGGTTCTCTGAGGATGCCTGGGTTGTTTGACTAAGACCCTCTGGTCCTAGAAGGGGCGTTTTTACAGGCAGCTGGCAACACGGCTGTTTACTTCTCTGAGGACAGCAGAAGAGCAGCTCTCATTTTCAAAAGCAATGACACAATCCAAACACAGAACAACTTCTGACTGGATTGACTCAATATCCCATACTAGTGGCCTGATGGGGGAAAAGGTGTGCTTGTTATGACTTATTTCAGTCTTCACTGAGTTTATGAATCAGATGCTCAACACTCAGTCAAAAATTAAGAGATACATTCTAAAAAGCAAGGGAAAAAATGTAAAGAAATCAATAAATCAACAAAGTCAGGGATGATTCAGTTGATGAACTGTCAGAGAAAGATTCTATAATAATTCTGATACATAAGCTCAAGGAAAAGCCTAACCAAAAGTTAAATGAGAATCTCTTGATGGCAACCATAGAAATAAGAAATTTTATATAAGGAGGAACAAATATAAGAATTACAAAAAACTTCTTGTCAGAAATTATGCAAACCCAAACATAATGGAGTAAGATGAATAAAGTATTAAAGAATAAAACTATGTTCTTAGTCCACTCAGGCTGCTGTAACAGAATAGTATAGACTAGGTATCTTATAAACAATAGAATTTTATTTCTCAAATTTCTAGAGGCCAAAAAGTCCAAGTTCAAGACTCCAACACATTCATGTCTGGGGAGAACTTACTTCCTGGTTTTTAAACAGCAGACTTCAAGCTGTGTCCTCATATGGAGGAAGGGGCAAAGGAGCTCTCTGATCTCTTTCGTAAGGGCACTAATCCCACTCATGAGAGCCCCACCTTCATGATCTAATCACCCCTCAAAAGCCCTGTTTCCTAATACCATCACATCTCATGATAGATATCCAAAAAATTCCCATGTAGATGAAAATTAAACCACACGGTTTCAAATAAACCATTTGTCAAATAAGAAATCATATGAGGAATTAGAAAATACTTGTAATTTGAATGAAAATTTTTTAAAAAATCAAAAGTTGTGGGTCACATCTAAAGCAAAGGGAAACATATAAAATTAAATGCTTGTTTTATAACACAATAAATGTATTGTGTAAATAAACTAAGTTTCTACCTTAAGAAGTAATTTTAAGAAACCCAATTAAATCCAAAGCAAGAATTTGGAAGGTAAAAATAAAAATAAGAGTGGAAATTAATGAAATATATATAGAAAGTCAAGAAAGAAAATGAATAAAACTAAAAATTGGCATTTTGAAATGATGAATAAAATCGATTAATCTTTAGGCATACTAATATAAAAAAAGAAGATATGACTTACAAATATCAAGAATCAAAGAGGGGTGTCACTTTTCTGTAAATCTAAAATTATTACAAGATAAAAGTTTATTTAAGAAAAGAGGGGTGTCACTACTGCTCTGCAGACATTAAAAAGATCAAAAGGGAATACCATATACAATTCTATGCCCTTAAATTTGATCATTTAAATGAACTGGATCTAGGAAGTTACTAACCTCCAAAACAGACCCAAGAAAACAAGTAACATAAATGGCTCTATTTCTCTTAAGGAAATTAAATTTGTAGTTAAAAGTCTTCCAAAATAAAAATACTAGGCCCAGAGGAGTTCACTGACAAACACTACAGAAGATTTAAGGATGAAATAATGCCAATTTTATATGATCTTTTCCAGAAAATACAAGAGGATAGAAAGTTTCCCAAACTTTCATGAGGAAAACATTATCCTGGTACCAAAACCAGAAAACATTTTACATGAACATACCAATATCATTTACAGGGACACAAAAATCATTATCAAAATATTAGGAAGAAAGCAAAAGAAGAAAGAAGAGATAGCAAATTATTGGAAATGAGATCCATAGATACTGGTTGAATAAATATGGTACATAAGCAAAATGGCATGTTATGTATTTCTGAAAAATGACAATGACTTTCTCTAAGAAGATATATGAAGTATCCCCAGAGTATATTATTAAATGAAAAAAATCAGGATAAAAATTACATTTTTATAAGCAAGAGGAAAACAGAAAAATATATGTCTATGTATGCCTTTTTTTTTTTAACAAATGTAAACTCAGGAGAGGTACAGTATATTAATGAAGATCATTACGTATTGGGGATAGATTAAAATGACTGGGAAGGAATAGGTATGGGAATGAGATTTCTCAGAGTATGTTTCTTAGATAGTTTGATTTGTGAACATTTTTATATATTCAAAAAACAAAATTTTACTTAAAAAGGGAAAAAGAAAATCCTTAAATTGAATGCAAATATTTGTAATGCACCTGTATGTGTATCAAACTGTTAAATAAGCATACATAAATAAATTATATTCAAATAATTCTGAACATAGCCCTTAATTAGATTCTACAAACAGAAGCATCCTAAAATGAATATCTAAATATACTTTGTAGGTTTGTCATCAATGGAAAGGTATGTAAAGAATCCAGGGAATTCATTAAAATGTCACTTTGTCTTCCTGTCATCTTTGATAAAAATGACCAGACAATTGCAGCAACCATAGCTTGACTTAGATTGACAGAAGGCTTAATCCTCTCAAGGAGAGAGGTCTAAGTTCAAAGTGTAGTCTGCAGACTAACAATATTAGCCATACCTAAGCTTGTGAGAAATCCAGACTCTCGGGTTCATTGTAGATGTAATAAAAATGAAGTTCTGGCTAAATCTGAGGGAAATCTAGAATGGATGGTAGAAGATGGAGATGATAAATATTAAACAGATATTCAAGGATGAGCTTTAGCTTGTTTATCTGATTATCTTTTTTTTTTTTTCAGCAATTGAGGTTGGTAAGAGAAATATCTCTTATATAAAGACTTATATAAGTGTATAGAAGACTTGTATGAATAGTAATAGAGAAGAATCTCCTCAATTTGATAAAGACATATACAAAAACCCTAAAGCTAAAATCATACTCAAAAGTGAGAAACTCAGAGATTTCCCACTAAGATCAGTTATAAGGCAAATCTCTCCCCACTCACCACTTCTTTTCAATATCATGCTAGAAGATCTGTCTAATGCAATAAGACAAGAAATAGAAATAAAAGGTATACTGCTTGGGAAGGAAGAAAATAAAACAGTCTTTGCAGATGACATAACCATCTTCAGAGAAAATCTGAAATTTACCAAAAAAATCTTGGAACTAATAAATAATTATAGCAAGGTTGCAGGATACAAGGTTAACATACAGAAGTCAATCACTTTCCTATATACTCACAATAAACAAGAGGAATTTGAAATTTAAAACATAATACCATTTACATTAGCACACTCCCAAATTGAAATAGGTATAAATCTGACCAAATGTGTTCAAAATCTATATAAGGAAAACTACAAAACTGTGCTGAACTAAATCAAAAAACTGAATAAATAGAGAGATGTTACAGTTTAATGAATAGGAAGACTCGATACTGTCAAAATGTCAGATCTTTCCAACTCGATCTACAGATTCAGTATATAATCTCAATCAAACACCTAACAAGGTATTTTATGGATATTGACAACCTGATTCTAAAGTTCATATGGAGAAGCCAAAGACCAGGAATAGCCAATACTACATTGAAGGGAATGTATGGAAAATATCTCCCTCCCTCTTAATTTTACTGTGAACCTAAAAGTGCTCCAAAAAATAAAGTTTTTAAAAAAAATTTTTATTGGAGTATAGTTGCTTTACAATATTGTGTTAGTTTCTACTGTACAGAAAAGTGGATCAGCTATATGTATACATATATCCCCTCTTTTTTTGGTTTTCCTTCCCATTTAGATCACCACAGAGCATTGAGTAGAGTTCCCTGTGCTATACAGTAGCTTCTCAGTAGTTATCTATTTTATACATAGTATCAGTGGTGTATATATGTTAATCCCAATCTCCCAATTCATCCTACCCCTCCCCTTTCCCCCTTGGTATCCATATATTTGTTCTCTCTGCTTTGTAGGTAGATCATCTATATCAATTTTTTTAGATTCCACATATATGCATTAATATACGATACTTGTTCTTCTCTTTCTGACTTACTTCACTCTGTATGACAGTTTCTAGGTCCATCTACGTCTCTACAAATGACCCAATTTCGTTCCTTTTTATGGCTGAGTAATATTCCATTGAATTGAAAAAGACACATGCACCCCATTGTTCATTACAGCACTGTTTACAATAGCCAAGACATGGAAGTAACTTAAATGTCCATCAACAGAGGAATGGATAAAGAAGACATGGTACATATATACAAAAAATAAAGTCTTAATAAGAAAAAAAGCCTCATGTATTTTATTATAAATACTCTGCCCCACCTTTTAATGTAGCTAATGACACGCAAAACAGTTTATAACAAGCTTCAGTCATCCCTGTAGAGTGGCAACCTGAGAGCCCTTGGCCTTGGAACACTGCCTCTCACATCTTGTTTCCTGCCTCAAGGCATCTCTAATTCCATGCAGGATGCCAATGGCTATTTATTCAGCACTCAGGTTAGTACAGCTTGGAAGTTCTGAGGAATTCAAATCAGAGGAGTCACCTTTAATGAATGGAAGTTTGGAGCCAGTGGTTGCCTAAGTAGACAATTTTGAGATTTATTTCATTAAACCCCTCAGATCTACAGGACCAAGGAACAATCATCTACATTTCTGGCAACTCAAGGATGTATTCTTGCACTCGTTTTCCCTCCTCTCTTTTACTACTGCTTTTTCTTACTCTTGTTACATGGGTTTATTTCCAAACTAAACAACCTGCGTGCAAACCTCTGTTTCAGATTATGCTTCTAGGAAAAAACCAAGGTAAGATAAAAGGCTTTTTAGTGTATATTAGTATTTGGTAATTAGGACTGGACTTTCAAACCTATCCAAGATGGAGTAATAGGAATATATTTACCTTCCCATGTAAAATAACTAAAAGGCTATAAATGGCTCTCAAGACATTGGATACTGGGTAGCAACTAACAGTTTTCACTAGGAGATGGGAAACAAAAAGGTGGTTTATTTATAACAGCCCCAAACTATAAATAACTCAAATATTTATCCACAGTATAATGGACATACATATTCTACAACATTTATGATTGGAATATCACTCAGCAATTAAGGACAAAGGACATGCTGATACACAACATGAATGAATCTCATAAATGGTATGTTGAGTAAAAGATGTGTATTTCTGTTTATATGAAGTTTAAGAATAGCAAGAACTAATCTATGATATTAGAAATTAAAATAGCACTGCCAATGTGGGGCAGGATTTATTTAGAAAGAGTTTGAAATAACTTTTGTGGTTATGAGAATATACAAAACCTTGTTTCTATCAATACTCTGATAAAAAGTGATAGAGGTCAATCATAGAATTTCTTTTTTTAAAAGAATTTATTGAAGTATAGTTGATTTACAATGTTGTGTATAATTTCTGCAGTACAGCAAAATGACTCAGGTATACATATATATATTCTTTTCATATTCATATAGAATTTCTAATAGTAATTTTTTTTTTTTTTTTCGGTACGCGGGCCTCTCACTGTTGTGGCCTCTTCCGTTGCGGAACACAGGCTCCGGACGCGCAGGCTCAGCGGCCATGGCTCACGGGCCCAGCCGCTCCGCGGCATGTGGGATTTTCCCGGACTGGGGCACCAACCCGTGTCCCCTGCATCGGCAGGCAGACTCTCAACCACTGCGCCACCAGGGAAGCCCTCTAATAGTAAATTTTAATGTTCCAAAGGCAATGGGAATTGTAATATTGAAAAGAGTTTTCAGTTTACATTTAGATCTGGGAGTGATTAAGAGACAGGAATACTAAAATGTATGTGAATGACTGTCCTATCACCCCATTCCTTCCATCAAAAGCAAAAAAAAAAAAAAAAATTGATACAGATAGCAATGAAAATGAGTTGCATAAATAAACAAAAAGGAAACTAGAAATAGTGTGAAGTATAGAGCCAAGACATCACAATTGAAGGTTGAAAATGCTCACAGGTTGAAAGAAGAGTTGTTATCATGAGTTAATGGCAATTGCATAGCCTGAACTTGTATTCAAACAACTGATATTCAGTGTTCAGATTTATCCTACAGGAAAGGTATTTGGCAGGGAGGGAAGATCTGAAATCTCCAGATGTCATGATTTCCTGGTGTATCTCTTCAATGGACATAAGTGATAAAACTGTTATGGTGAACATTGGGGCTAAGGGCAGGCTGCCCCCAAATACACCACAGTGGCATATTGATTACTTTGAAGTTGCTTGGGAAACAGCCGATGAGAAAAGGGAACTCTGACCCTCTTCTGTCCCCCTGAAAGCATGTGAAAGCTGTCCTCTCTGCATCTGGTAGTAGAAAAACACCCTTATCACCAGTGATAGGGAATTCAAGGCCAAGAAGCCTGTATAAACAAAGCATGTTACTTCTTTACTAACTTGCTACCCCAGACCTAAATTTCTTTGTCCTGTCAATTCCTCACAAATTTATTATTTCTTTGTATGAGAAAATATAAAAACTTCCTACTTTGGCCACTTTTTATGTCCCATTTCTATGAGAACTCCATGAGCATGAATTAAATTGTTTTTTATCCTGGTAATCTGTTTTGTTTCAGTTTAATTATCAGACTAGCCAAAAGAACTCAAGAGGGGCAAGGGAGAAATTTGCCCATCCCCAACATGAGCATGAATATTAAATTAAGGCAAAGGGAGTTTAATGATCCTTAGGGATGTTTTCTTCAATTAGGTTCATCACATGTAAAGTTTAACTTATTTCTAAGAAAAAGACTCCGAAATTAACATTTCATGCTCAGCTCCTTAATCACTCTGATTCAGTCTTAGATAAGAAGGGAGAGACAGAAGAGAATGGGTAAAAACTGTAGCAATAATACTTAAGAGAATACTTGCCCATAAGAAAAAAAAAAAAATTAGTGCTTCCCTGGTGGCGCAGTGGTTGAGAATTTGCCTGTTAATGCAGGGGACACAGGTTCGAGCCCTGGTCTGGGAAGATCCCACATGCCGTGGAGCAACTAGGCCTGTGAACCACAACTACTGAGCCTGCGTGTCTGGAGCCTGTGCTCCACAACAAGAGAGGCCGCGATAGTGAGAGGCCTGTGCACCGCGATGAAGAGTGGCCCCCGCTTGCCACTATGAGAGAAAGCCCTCGCACAGAAACAAAGACGCAACACAGCAAAAATAAATAAATTAATTAATAAACTCCTGCCCCCAACATCTTCTTTAAAAAAAAAAATTAGTACAATCCATAGATCTTTTCTATCACTGCTGCTAGATGAAGTTATTCAAGCATAACCTTCTATAGAGTCCTAGCACTCCTGGAATGTTATGGCTCTCATTTTTCCTCCCCATCTGAGTATTGGGCTGTCAATTTTGTGATTATGTATGCATTTTGAAGACATTTTCCAAACACTGCACTCAATAAGAGCGTCAGGAGTAGTTCAACCTTAATAATATATATACATGTATAAAAGTGGTTAAATACTACCTTATACTTCTACTACTGAATACAAGTTATTATGGTTATATTTTAAGGGAGGTTATTGTGAGCTTGGTACACATATTCCACTAAATTATTTCTACTTTCAATAGCTAAGGCTCAAGCATTTAATCAGAGATCATACTTAATTTTTTATTTTAATCTAGGAACTAATTTCGTTTCTAATCTTTAATCTCTTGTTTGTAATTAAGTACTTGAGTACTGTGCTATATTTTTTTAATGCAGAAAATATAATTTTTAAATTCTTCAGACTTTCAGTTAGACATATATTTTATATATTTAGATAAAGGTTTATAAATATAGAAATGATGAGCTCTGTTAGACATCATACAACATGTTTCATGAAAGATAATTTTCTTAAAATGAATATATATATTTAATCTGCATAAGCCAAAATTGAAATAATACCTCTGGAGAAGAATTAAAAGAAATGAAATTTGCATAAATATGAATATATCCATCTTCTTTTATTCTTTTCGACCATCTGTGTTGGAGGATAATATGAAATCATGGAAGTAACTGGACCATTTATTGTCCATGTGTGTTAATCAGAAACTAAGATCAAACCCAGACTCGAGCCTTTACAAGAATCTTCTGGAATCTTAGGCAAGTTACCTGAAATTTTCCAGTCTCAGTTCTCTAACAATATTACCACCCTTGTGCATTTTTTGGGGGAGAGATGGACAAAATCATACTACCTGCATAACACGTGCTCAATACACAAGTTTTTCTTTCCCTTAGTGAAGGCCATATGTATTAGCATCACTTCCTTCCTCGAGTTTAGTAGGCACTACATTGGTCTACATAAGTAGGTGACATATTGTGAATATTAAGAACATTGGATGTAAATCTTGAAGCAAAGTTCTGCCATTTGTCTATGTTTATTGGACATATGATTTATATAATGCTGGTGAGGTTACTGACTAGGTGGCATGTATTTGTGAATTCAAATGAGATAACGAGGGCAGACATTCTTTAAAGCATGTAAAACTTTGCAAAACGTGAAGCTTTATTTTAGTCATTATGTCTGAATTAAGGGAGCTGAAAAATATTACATATTTATTTCTACCTTAAGACTAGGTTAAACAACTGTAAACAGTTTAGTTGCTTCCCCTATCAAACAGATAATACCCACTAAAGTTTACTTATCACAAATTGGCATTGATATGATATCCATGTCCTGATCAAATAAATTATTCTCTATGTATATATTCACCATCACAGGGATTTACCTCTTTGATATAGGGAACCAGATTCCCCAGGTTCCATGGTATCCTGGCATCAAAGTTGGAACTTTGGAAGAATGTTTTCCAAATGTATGTGTGGTTTAGAGTAGTCATTTACAGTGGGAAGATATAAAATAATAATCTTTTAAAGTGACCACCTAGAGGGGTGGGATAGAGAGGGTGGGAGGGAGGGAGACGCAAGAGGGAAGAGATATGGGGATATATGTGTATGTATAGCTGATTCACTTTGTTTTAAAGCAGAAACTAACACACCACTGTAAAGCAATTATACTCCGATAAAGATGTAAAAAATAAAAATAAAAAAATAATTGTTTAGCTTTTCTAAATAAGGTAAATGATCCTCATAATGACCCTGTGAATTGTGCATCATTCTCTTTGACAGAAGAACCCAAGGGTCAGAAAAGTTAAAGACTGTGTCAAAAATTATGTTGTTAGTAAGTGGAGGTCTTAGAATAAATCCCATTTTGCCTATTTTTAAGTAAAATGAAATTTTTACAGGGTAAATATCATCACACTTAAAACACATTTCCTCTATGGGCCCTGAGAGAGTCTCTGAGAAGAGTGACTCTGAATTCTTCACTCTTATGACCCAAGGGTGAGTCCCTGACCTTAGCACAGAGCAGTCTCAGTAAACTGGTTTTGCTTAAGTAGATAAACATGGAGAGATGAAAAGAAGAAACGTGAGATTGACAGCTACAACCAAAGTGATTCTGAACACAGAACAATGGACAGGAAGTCGATCATCAAAAATGAAAACAGAGGCAGCTATTTGGAAGATCTCTTGCTCTATTATCTTGCTCTAACAAAAGATCAAGTTTAAATGTTTTCTTTTTTTTTTTTTTTTTTGCGGTACGCGGGCCTCTCACTGTTGTGGCCTCTCCCGTTGCGGAGCACAGGCTCCAGACGCGCAGGCTCAGCGGCCATGGCTCACGGGCCCAGCTGCTCCGCGGGCATGTGGGATCTTCGCGGACCGGGGCTCGAACCCGCGTCCCTTGCATCGGCAGGCGGACTCTCAACCACTGTGCCACCAGGGAAGCCTCTTTAAGATAACTATGTGGAGATGTTTAACTTCATGAAAAGTATAACCCATATTCAGAATATTTATATAATTAAAAAAATAGATTGTGGGAAAATTTATAAAATTCAAAGTCTAGTGTGATATTTTGGGGAAACTATTTTAAATGGGAAACAAAAGAAAAGCTTGAATTCTGTCAGTTATCTTTATTGATTTCCATAGTCATTTAAAGAGATAGATTTAGGTGCTTTTCTTGCTTCCGTATATGGGTTTAATAAATATTAACAATTTAAATTTATAAAAATTTAAGAATTCATAGGTCATTTAGTTTAAAAAGTAATCACCCGTTACTATTCCTTATTTTCCTAGCTTTTAAGCACCCATGCATATGCACACATTTACTTTCCTTATTGAGGTATGCAGGGGAGGATGGGAGGGAAAGAACACATCACAATGGTTATTCTGGAGAATGAGTGGTTCACTGATAAGGTGAGCTAAAACCTACCTTCACTGGATGAGAGTACCCAGAATGATGATGATTGCTCTTACATCAACTAGGTATTGAAGGTTTTAGGTATTCAGATCTGATTATGTTTGCTAACCGCACATCTGTATGTCACATTCCATAATGAGAGTGATAACAAGTCATTTTGGTTTATCAACCAAACCTAAGCACTGTCATGTCTTGTTAATATCAAGGGATATTGTAACTTAGAAAAACAGAACCTTAAAATGTCAACATTTATTCCTCCTGTGAGCACACGGGGGAAATGCTGTCATAAGATCACAGACCCTAGTCAATATTTGGGGTGTTCCTCAGTTGAGGATTGTGACAGGAACTGAAAAGGGACCTTTCATCAGCTACACAACAACTACTATCGGAAATGACTGCCAAATCTAAAAATAAAGAAAACACTTCCACATAAGCAAAAGAGTACTCGTAGGCCAATTATTGTTCTGTGGATCTTGAATAAATGAGGCTTTTGCAATAAAAGTAATGAAGTTTCCTTTTTTTTCCCTTTTACAGAAGAGGAAATTATGAAAATTTCCATACTCTGTAGTTTTTACTTTATTATATAAGATACTATTCTGATAAAACTGTGTGAAGCAAACATACATCCACCAGAGTTCCACATATTAATTCAAATATTAAACTTCATATCAAGAGGCATTTTTTCATGAGAAGTGAAAAAGGAATTAATTTTCTTTTTATTTCCCTTTTCTCCTACTACTTAAAAAACAAAACAAAAACAAACAAAACAAAAAAACACATTTCCTACATGTTGTTACCCTTCTGAAATTTCTGCATCAGGGTCTGAGACCAATAGTTGCTGAGAACTACAGCTTATCTGAATCCCAGAGTCTATATCCAGGTAGTTCCTTTGGAATGTGAAGTGCCCTGGAATCTGGCAGCAGGACCCCTCTCTATTGGTTTGGAGAAGCCTGCAGGAGGTCTGCTCTGTCATCACCTCATACTGCCCTGAGTCTGCTACTAGGAATCTTCTCAGCCAAAGCCTCCAAATTCTCCTGCAGCTGCTCTTTCTGGTTCCACAGACAAAGAGCTGTTGTCCACATGCAATACTTCCCCCTTCCCTACTATTGCCAATGCCCAGCCTAGCAAGAGTTAAAATTAACAGTTACATCTACCGAATACTGGACATACTTGGCAATTATTTCTTCAAATTTTTTTTCTAAATTATTCTCTCTTTCCCTCTTGGGAGAACAATTAAATGCATGTTAGACCACTTGATATTGGCCATGAGGTGATTCTGTTTATTTTTTCCACCGATTTTTTTTTTTCTGTGTCTTTCACATAAAATGATTTCCATTGATTTGTGTTTAAATAAGAAACTTTTTCCCCATGTACAATCTGCTGTTAAGCTCATTCAGTGATTTTTTAAAAATTTTTAGATATCTTATTTTTATTTCTAGAATCTCCATTGGGTTTTTATTTTATGGTTTCCATTTCTCTCATGTGGGTCTCCATCTCTTCCCTCATAGTGACCCCATCTTTTCCCTTAGGTCCTTGAAGATAATTTCTTCAAAGTCTTTGTCTGCTGGCTCAAACCTGCTTCATCTCAGGGTCAATTTTTGTTGCTGTCTTTTTTCTTGATTTTTCTGGACGTTGTAGGGAGACTAGACTGTGGTGTGTACATGTAATGGGTATTGAATTTTATTCTCACCATCAGTTGAATTACTGGCATAAACTTTTGGTCCTACCCATCTTGTCTTTCTTTTTTTTTAGACGGAGTCTGTTTCATTTCTCCTTAGTTCTCCATCATATCTCTAACTAGAGAGAATGATCTTTACTATTAACTCATGACCTTTCTGATGTCTCAACTTAATGCCTGAGGTTGCCGTAGTGGTCTCCTTAACATGGCTAGACTGAAAATCTAGTGTCTCACAACATTCCATGTCTTCTAATATTTCTGTTTATCTCTCAGTCCTGCAGCTGGCAGTCTCTGATGCCTTTTGGAGCCATGCATAGTCAACTCTTGCTAAAGACCTAGGCTGGACTGACTCCATAATCTTGCTCTTTCCTCTATACTTCTTGAGTATCTTACTCAAGGCTCCTCTGTGCAGCTCTCTTCTTTCTCATACTCTGCAAATCTCAGCCTCTTCAGCTCCAATTTGCCTGACCTCCAAACTGCCCAGAACTCTTCCCTTGTGTTCTCATTCCCTGTGTCACACAGGAAGTGTCCCCAGCCAGATAGCCTGGGCAAACCTGGGTTTCAGTTTATGAGTTCCCATTCTTTGAAGGATCATAGTACTATGCCACCAGTTATCTGATATATGAACACAATTGCCTCATATATCTTGTCCAATATTACAGTTCTATGGTGAGCAGACAAATAGTATACTGATTATTTCATCATGATTGCATGCTGAAATTACCCATTTCCTTTACATTTAATGAAGCCTTATTAATTTCTTCCAGTAATAACCAGAACTGCCATCCAATTATGATTCTTTCACACATGATTAAATATTTTTCTTTAAACTGCAATAGCAGTAATAATTTTGGAAAAAATCCAAGTCATCAACTTCAATTATTTTAATAATAATCATAAATTATTAAATTATTGCAAAATACCAATGTACATATCACTATATGTGGATTTCTCATTATTCCATACAGAATTTATAAAGTAGGCACTCTCCTCATTTCAACTGTGAAGGAAATGAAACAGAGAAATTAAGTAGTTCTTTATGGTCTCACAGTTACCTAGTACCTTTTTAATTCAGGAAAGAAACTCAGGGAGTTTGCCCCCAGAGCCCATGATCTTGACTGTTGTGTCATGTGAAGAATACTGAAATAACAAATTAAACAGGAACAACACAATAGTGATCTGTACTCAATAAACAATTTTTAGAGAATATTTGAAAAGTCACAAAAGGAAAGCACAATTAATATTTGCAGTTAAAACAAAAGGAAGAGGAGAAAAAACATACATTTTGCAAATACAGGCATAGCACAGAGATACTGTGGGTTCAGTTCCAGACCATAGCAATAAAGCAAATATCATAAAATAAAGTGAGTCACAGGGATTTTTGGTTTCCCAGTGCATATAAAAGTTATGTTTACATTATACTGTAGTCTATTAAGTGTGCAATAATAGCATTACATCTAAAAAACAATGTACATGTCTTAGTTTAAAATACTTTATTGCTAATAAAAGATAAACATCAATCTGTGCCTTCAGCAAGTCATAATCGTTTTACTGGTGGAGGGTTTTGTCTCGATTCTGGTGGCTGCTGACTGATCAGGGTGGTGATTGATGACGTTTGGGGTAACCGTGGCAATTTCTGAAAATGAAACAACAATGAGGTTTGCGGCATCAATTGACTCTTCCTTTCACAAATGATTTCTCGGTAGCATGCAATGCTGTTTGAGAGCATTTCACCCATAGTAAAGCTCCTTTCAAAACTGGAGTCAGTACTCTCAGCCCTGTTGCTTTAACAACTAAGTTTATGTAATATTCTGAATCCTTTGTTGTCACTTCAACAGTCTTCTCAGCATCTTTACCAGGAATAGGTTCCATCTCAAGAAAATACTTCCCTTGCTCATCCATAAGAAGATACTCCTCATTCCATTAAGACAGACGTTAAGATAATTCCATTATCATGAGATGCAGCAATTCAGTCATATCTTCAGACTCCACTTCGAATTCTAGTTCTCTTTCTATTTCTACCACATCTGCAATTACTTCCTCCACTGAAGTCTTGAGCCCCTCAAGGTCATATATGAGTGTTGGAATCAACTTCTTCCAAACTCCTGTTAATGTTGGTATTTTGACCTCTTCCCCTGAATCATGAATGTTCTTGAGGGCATCTAGAATGGTGAGTCCTTTCCAGAAGGTTTTCAATTTACTTTATCCAGATCCATCAGAGGAATCATTATCTATGGCAGCTATAGCCTTACAAAATATATTTTTTTTAAATCACAAGACTTGAAAGTCAGAATTACTCCTTGATTCATGGTCTGCAGAATGGATGTTGTATTAACAGGGATGAAAACAACATTAATATCATTGTATATCCGCATCGGAGCTCTGGGTGACCAGGTGCATTGTCAATGACTAGTAATATTTTGAAAGAAATCTTTTTTTCTGAGCAGCAGATCTCAACAGTTGGCTTAATATATTCAATAAATGATGTAAACAGATATGCTGCCATCTAGGCTTTGTTGTTCCATTTCTAGAGCGCAGCATAATTATTAAGGGCCCTAGGATTTTCACAATGGTAAATGTGCATTGGCTTCAGTTTAAAGTTGCCAGCTCTATTAGCCCCTAACAAGAGAGTCAGCTTGTCCTTTGAAGCTTTGAAGCCAGTCATTGACTTCTCTCTAGCTATGAAAGCCCTAGGTGATATCTTTTACTAATATAAGGCTCTTTTGTCTACATTGAAAATCTGTTGTTTTGAGTAGCCACCTTCATTGCTTATGTAAGCTATTAGGTCTTCTGTATAATTTGCGGCAGCTTCTACATCAGCACCTGCTGCCTCACCTTATACTTTTACGTTATAGACACAGATTCTTTCCTTAAACCTCATGAACCAGCCTCCTCTAGCTTCAGACTTTTGTTCTGCAGCTTCCTCACCTCTCTCAGCCTCCACAGAATTGAAGAGAGTTAGGGCCTTGCTCTGGATTAGGCTTTGGCTTAAGGGAATATTGTGGCTGGTTTGATCCTCTACCCAGACCACTAAAATTTTCTCCATATCAGCAATAATGCTGTTTTGCTTTCTTATCATTTGTGTGTTCACTGGAGTAGCACTTTTAATTTCCTTCAAAAAGTTTTCCCTTGCATTCAGAGCTTAGCTAACTCCTTGGTGCAAGAGTCCTCGCTTTCAGCCTATCTTGGCTTTCAATTTGCCTTCCTCACTAAGCATAATCATTTCTATCTTTTGATTTAAAGTGAGAGATGTGTGACTCTTACTTGAACACTTAGAGTCTAATGTAGGGTTATTAGTTGGCCTGATTTCAATATTGTTTTGTCTCAAGGAATAGGAAGGCCTGAGGAGAGAGTGAGAGACAGGGGAGCAGTCAGAACAGGTCAGTGGAGCAGTCAGAACACACACAACATTTATTGATTAAGTTTTCCATCTTGTATTGGCATGATTTGTGGAGCCCCGAAAAGAATTACCACAGTAACATCGAAGATCACTGATCGCCGATCACCATAACAAATATAATAACAATGAAAAAGTTTGAGATATTGCAAGAATTATCAAAGTATGACACAGATGTGAAGTGAGCAAATGGTCTTGAAAAATGTCACCAGTAGATTTGCGTGACACAGGGTTGCCACAAATCTTTAATTTGTAAAACAATGCAATATCTGGAAAGCTCAATAAAACTAGGTATGCCTGTATGTCATGGTAAAGAAGGTACCAAGGTGAAAATAGGCTTGGTAATTAATGTGTAGAAAAGTGAAGTTACTGACTATAAATATCTTAAAGTTGGAACTAATTTCTTATTCTGTCTTTAAAGGGAGGCAGGAAACACAAATCCCTAAAACTGGATGCAGGCGTAGAACTTGTTTGAGAATCCCTGCTTGCAGAAGACTTGTAAACTGGCATGAATTTGCAAATACACTTACTTAAGTGATTAAGGGAATAGTTAATTTATCACTGCTAGGGCTTAAACTAGTTTTAGATAAGTCACTGGTTTCTGGCAGCACTAGAAGGGAGGAATGAGCCATGAGTCACGGATGGAAGACAAATGGTTCTTGTCCCAGCCCAGAGAAGGGCAGTCCATTGACCTTGGGCAGGTCATTTGTCCTTTTTGAGGTCTCTGTGCTTTCATCTGCAAGCAAGGACCTTGAATACATAATGTTTAAGAACATCCCTTCTCTACCTGCTACACAGAATTTACCAATGGAATGAAAAAAAACATCTAAAAGTCAATCCAAAAATAAATCAATTTATTAAATGAACACTACTTATTAATAGAATTCTGTTGTGCTAATATAGATTTCATTGTAAATAAATAATTAACAATAACCTCCTTGGGATTTAAAGCAGTCTTGCATCTAATCTAGAAAAAAATAATAACGGGTCCACTACACTGTCAGTACTGAGTCAAACGTACTCTTACTAGATCTTGATTCAAGCTCTGTCCATGGAAGTTCGTGTAAATACTTAGAAAAGCAATCATGGGAAACCCTTCGAGGATAGGAAATATGGAAAATCCTGAGCAACTGGCCATCACAGTGTCCTGCCAAAGTGGAAGGTCTGTGATGACAGAGAAGTGAGAAAAGCATCAGTTTACTGAACAGAAGCTTATTTTAAAATCTGTGTGATGTTAAGTGTGATAGTAATTTGTTGAACTTCAATTCTGAGTCTTTGAAATAAATTAATAATGCCAAACTTAGAAATTGGAGGATTGCTGATGTTTGAATATAAAGGATTGAGCATATTGTCTGAAACTCGTTAAGTTCTTAATAACTGGTAGTTTTCATTCATCATCTTTCTTTTATTAGTATAAAAACAAAGATGCTATTTTATAATGTGTGCTTTTTAAACAACCTTACAGAGATATCTCTGACATATAAATTGTATATATTTAAGGTGTACAACTTGATGTTTTGATATATTTTTACATTGTGAAAAGATCACCACAATTAAGCTGAAGAACTTAACCATCACTCTACGTAGTTACCGTGTATGTGTACAAGATTTAAAGAACTATACTTTCTGCAAATCTCAATTATAGGAAACATTAACTATCATCACTACCCTGTACATTAGATCTCCAGAACTCATTCGTCTTGCATAACTGAGACTTCATATCCTTTGACCATTTTTTCCTCATTTCCTTCATACCTCCTCCCTGGCAACCACCATTCTACTCTCTGCTTCTATGAGTTTGAGGATTTTAGATTCCACATATAAATGAGATTATGCAGTATCTGTCTTTCAGTGTCTGGCTTATTTCACTTAGCATAATGTCCTCCAGGTTCATCCATGTTGCTGCAAATGGCAGAATTTCCTTCTTTGTCTCTTATTTTTTTAAGGCTGAATAACATTTCATTGTATGCATACACCACATTTTCTTTATCCATTCATCCACTGACAGACCCTTAGATTATTTCTACATCTTGGCTATTGTGTGTGCCCCCTTGGTGGAAAAGTAAATTGATACAGCCATTATGAAAAACAGTATGGAGATTGCTCAAAAACTTATAAATAGAACTACCATATTCAAGCAATACCACTTCTGGTTATGCATATATCCAAAGAAAATAAAACCTGGAAATCAGGTGGTTTTTTAAAAGTTTCTACATATTCTTTAATTTATAAGAAACAAAATCGCAGGACATAAAAGATAGCTATATACTTAAAACAGTTTCAACAATTAAGTAATAATTTATAAAATGGCAGTAAATAAACAAATATCAGATTACTTATTTATTTATTTATTTTAATATCAGATTATTTAAACAAGAATGTACAAAAACATAAAGTTCAATAAACGTATATAATATAGTGTCATTAATTTTCTTGAAAAATGCATGTAAATTAATTTACATTAAAACAATTTAAAACTTGACTGAACAATTTGTCAAGTTATAATAATTAGAACTTTGTCTTTATTATTTTTTAAATTAGTCTCAATTTCATATTTAGAATGAAAGCAATAGTCTACCTCTTTTCAGCACTTATTCTTTCATTCCTTTAAGTCTATCTTAAACAAATTTTCTTTACATAAAGAAAACTTATTGTTCACTCTCTAATATCTGTACTAGGTGTTAGAAAGGTATAAAAATGGTGAAATATGGACTCTGCTTTGAAGGAATTTATAATAGCGAAGTGTGGTCATAATAGAGATTAAAAAATCCTGAGGTTGAAGATAATTTTGTCTGAGACATGAGAAGTGTTATCCAGAAGAGACCACTGGACCGAAGACATTTTAACTTTGAAATAACGAAGTGCTTGGATCAATGGGAAAAATGGGAGGAGCAAAGCCACAGATCATTGAAAATGTGGTGTAGTTTGGAAACCCAAAGTGTGATAGAATGGGGAGCAACAGCTTAGAAATATTGGTGGAGATAACATGGAAATTGTTGACTTGTGCTAGATCGTGGAGGCAGTTGAATACAATATGAAGTTTATGTTAAAATGGAGAGCAGTTCGGGGCCACTGACGTTTTCTAAGATGATGAGAGATGTCAACAGAATTAAGTTTCGGGGAAAAAAAACCACTTCAGTTTTGACAGGGGAAGATTTGAAACTGATCAGAAAGAGTGCTTATGAGAGATGAGAAGATACCAGGGTTATGGTAGGTATATGTTTTCACTGAAAAATGCGAAGAGGAGGTGAGGTTTCAAAATGTCTGGGTTCTTCCTGGGGTTTCTGGAAACCTGTCCAGACTCCCAGCCATAATCTGGGCATAACCAGTCTTGGTCTGAGGCTGCTTTGATGAGATTCTCCATGATCCTCCTTTAGTCAGTAATTCTGTCCCCCTCTGGTCTTACTTGTCTGGTTCCTTGAAACCTCTGAATCCCCCTTTCTCCTTTGAGTTGATCTCTAGATCTCTTCCACCTTCTAAATCCCAGATTCTTCATCAGCCACAGAAGGCCTAATGATCTGAATGTAGAACTGGAAACCCAGTCAAAAGCTGGTCAAGTGATGCTCCAAGGTTGTGTTATTTTCAGATGTCTCTTTCTTGTCACAAAATGCTCTCCTCCCAGCTATCCACATGGACAATTCCTTCGATGCCAAGACTTTGTTCAAACATTAGCTTCTTGAAAAGGCTCTACAATCTCTCTGTTTAAAATTTCAGCAGCCCACCACACAGCCACCTCTGAATCTGCCATAGG
>RJWK010024284.1:0-28481 GCA_004363435.1 Platanista minor
TCCCCGTGTCCTCAAGTCCATTCTCTACATCTGTGTCTTTATTCCTGTCCTGCCCATAGGTTCTTCAGAACCATTTTTTTCCCCCTAGATTTCATATATATGTGTCAGCATACGGTATTTGTTTTCCTCTTTCTGACTTACTTCACTCTGTATGACAGACTCTAGGTCCACCCACCTCACTACAAATAACTCAATTTCGTAAAAGCCTTTTTAAAAATGAAACTACCATTATTGTTTTTGTTTCAATCAAACACTAATCTAGGCTTTGCTGTTATGGTATTTGGTAGATGTGGTTAACATCTACAATTAGTTGACTTTAAGTAAAGGAAATGATCCTCAAATAATCTGGGTGGGCCTCATCCAATCAGTTGAAGGCCTTAAGAGCAGAACCGAGGTTTCTCTGAGGGAGAAGGAATTCTGTAGATGCAGCTTCAGCTCCAGCCTAGCTTTCTGGACCACCTATTCTATTGTATGGGTTTTGGACTTGCTTTGCCAGCCCTTATAATTGCATAAGCCAATTCCTTATAATACATCTATTTATCTGTCTGTTCATCCATCCTACTGGTTCTGATTCTTTGGTAAAATGCTGACTGATATAGAAACACAGTAGAAAATAAGAAAGACCACTCCCTAGACAGAAGCATTATTGACATCTTAGTATATAACTTCCCAAATATGTTCGATTATATAACTATAATCTTTAAAAATAAATTGGAATTGGCCAGTAAGCATGTGAAAAGATGTTCAATATCATTGGTCATTAGGGAGATGTAAATCAAAACCACAATGAGATATCACTTCACACACACTAAGATGACTATCATGAAAAAGACACATCATAAGAAGTGTTGTCAAGGATGTGGAAAAATTGGAACCCCTGTACATTGCCGTGGGAATGTAAAATGATGCAGCCACTTTGGAAAATGATTTGAGAGTTCCTCAAAAATTTCCTCTTAACATAGAGTTACCAGATGACCCAGAAATTCCACCCCTAAGTATATACCCAAGCAAAATGAAAACGTCTGTTCATACAAAATCTTGCACACAAATGTTCATAGTTATTATTCAAATACCTAAAAAGTGGAAACAACCCAAATGTCCAGCAACTGATGACTAGATAAATTAAATGTGGCCTATCCATACCAAGGAATATTATTTGGCAATAAAAAGCAATGAAGCTTTTTACTGACTTACGTGTATCAGTAGATACACACTACAATACAGGTGACACCTGACAACATTATACTAAGTGAAAGAAGTCAGTAACAAAAATCACTCCATTTACATGACGTGTTCAGAAGAGGCAGATTAATAGAAACAGAAGGCGGATTTAGTGGTTCCTCAGGAAATGCCTGTTGGCTGCCAATGGATAGTGGTTCCTTTTAGGGGGACAAAAGTATCCCCATATTAGCTTGTGGTGATGGTTGTGAATTGTGCATTTTAATGAATGAATTATATTAATATATGTGGATTACATTTCAATAAAGCTGTTTAAAAAAAAAGAAATCAGATTACATATTAAGTGATATATTGTATTTCTGTAACCTTTTTTTTTCTGTTAACTATTATATATCAGAGACATTTACCTATGTCAACACATATAGGTCTCTCTCATTCTATTTAATGGTGAGAGTAGTTGTTTATTTGACGATTGCATTGCAGTCCATTATGTAACTAAACCACCTACTGAAGGACATCTAGGTTTCTAACTTCTCGATATAATAGACAGAACTGGTATAATATCTGTGCATATACATCAGTGTGAACTCACCCAATCCTTCCATGAGAATAAATTCCTAGATGTGGACCTGCTGAGTCAGAGGATATACACATTTTATATTAATATGTGTTTCCAGAGGGCCTTCTATAAATCCTGCACTGACTTACAATCCCACCTTCTCCTTTTAAGGATGTCTATTTCTTCATACCACAGTTTCACTGCTTGGAAATAGGCTGAAACATGGCATAAAAGGGGCTTATAGGTGATCTAGTAAACCACAAACTCCAAAATGCTGGTCCATGTCAAATTTTTCATAATTCCACAGTAAAAGAAGGAAAATACAAGGAGTCTTTCATAAAGCTAAATTAATTTGATTTAAAGAACTGTCACTTATTTTGAAAGGAAGTAAATTAATATGTTCAGAAAAACTTTTCTTTCCCACTCCTCATTCAATGGAAGTCAAGCCCTCTAGTAGATGTTATCAGCCAACTTCTTCTCCATCTAAGACACACTTACCAGAGGAATTCTCTATAGTATCCCTAGAAGAGGCAAGAACGTAAGCATCTTCTACAGACTATTGTCTTCTAGCTATTTTTTTTTTCTGGCTAGGAATTTTTATTTAATTTTAAAAGCTTAAGGTAAAAAATATAGGCAGTAAGTTTTACTAGTCAATAAAAAGCAATTCTTATTTAATTTTAAAAGCTTAAGGTAAAAAATACAGGCAGGAAGTTTCACTAGTCAATAAAAAGCAATTCTACCAACCCACTGGTAATACACTGAACAGAGTTGGAAAGCATTTTACTGAAAACAAAATATTTAGAGAAAATAGACATTTATACAAAATTATAAAATGCTTGTAATAAGAATAAGTGCATTTCAAGGAAAGCACAAAGTTATTTTAACTTACAGAGCCAGTTAAAGCCTTAAGAAATTTAAGTGGAAACTGACATATGCAAAAATGTATAAACATTCTACAAAAGATGGTTGTTCTTTTCCTGAGTATATACTAAAGCTATGAGACATAAGGCGACACAGAAGGTAGAGGTCTGGGAACTCTTCTCAAGGGCATTTCCTTGCTACACACTGCTTGCCTCCTTCTTCATATTCTTGTTTGGAAATCCACATCTGCTGAAAGGTGCCCAAGGAGCCACCGATCCATGAACCAAACCTCTGTTCCACTGTTGTATTATTTGCAATCAGTTTCAACCGCATACTTGGGGGTGTTTTCTGAGAGAGTTCTCTATTCAACCTGTCAGTAAAGCTCTGTATTGGCGTGTTTCCTCCTGCCACGGTAACGCTGCCATGGAGACCTGGTCTGATATCAATATCGCACATTCCAACACTTGTAGTGACAACATGACCGACGCCCAGCGCTGTATTTCCTGATAACCCCTTTACCTTAGAAGGGTCAAATAATCCTTCAGGAATCTTGAACTGTTCTGCTCCAAAATCACAGTTGTAGCCATTGGGGAATTCACAATGAACAGTTGGCATCTATGCGGCTACTCGTTCATCGTAAGTTGAATCTGATGCTTGAAGTACTGAGCCTTGAAAATCCTGGATAACACAGTTACACATGTAATTGTGCCAAGACCTTGTAACCTGTGGCAACTCCTCTCTTCTTTTCCAGTTTGCTGGAGATGCTTCATAAACAGCTTCTTTTGATGCAATCATATATGGAGCAATCAGTTCTATGTTCATTTCTTGGAAGAGTTCTCTGCACTGCATAGTAATACAGTCTCCAGCACGAGGGGATTTTACAATGCCTTGCTGAAGGACATAGCCATCGTGAACTGGAACTGCAGTGGTATGAGTGGCTCCACTGTCCAAGATAAGCCCAGTAGAATGACCATTAGCAAATGCTGTCAAAACAGCAGTTTTCCAAAGGAAGAATGCAGGGATGTTGTAGTGTTCAAACATTAACTCTGTCAGTTTCTCTCTCTTTGCTCTGGTATTCCACGGTGCTTCTGACATGAGAACAGGATGCAGGCTGGCTTCTGATTTGACATGCATTTTGGAGGTATGAGGCAAAATAGCTTGGAAACTACCCCAATCTTTAACCATCCCATTTTTCAGCGGTGGAATGGCCTCTGTATTCTCCCTCAGAACACGCAGGGCATTAGTATCTATGTAATAGGTGGGACCGCTTTGTTTGCCTTTATCACCATCTATTTCCATCAATGTACTTCCATCACCTCTTTCTACACCATACTAATAGCCGTAGGGAAATCCACCTTGGGAGAGTCCTCACCAGCATAACCAGCTTTCCCAGTATAGGATCCAATGTCAAAAACAAGGGCTCCAACTTCATCTCCCCCGTACACCCCGCTGCTCCTGGCTGCTATCGATGCGGCTCCTACGCTAAAGGCCACCCGGCGAAGTGACTGCAATGGCCGTGACTGCGGGTCCCGAAAAGCGCTGGCTCCCTCAGGCAACGAAGCGGCGTCCACACCCTTCTAGCTATTTTTAAAATGTCTCCTGATTTGACTATTTTGGCCCAAGGGGTGATCTTCTTCTCCTCTGAAACTTCAAAGGGCCTCAAGACGCCACCCTCCAACTCCCACTCTTTTCAGCACAGCCCTGTCACACGTGTATCACGTGTGTGTCCTGCTGGGGGTCACGAATGGTATCAAGGAGAAAATGCCTGGACTGGGTCTTGATGAATGAGCTTCCAGTGGGGCAGGAGAAAAGGTCATTCTAGACACAGGAAAAAGTACACACAAAGATAGGGTGTGAAACAACATGGTGTGCCGAGGAACTTGAATTATTCCAGTTTAGCAGAAATAGACGGAGGTAGAAAGCTGTAGGTGCTGAGGTGGGAAAGTCTTTTGTGACAGGTGAAGACGTGTCATTTTATTCTGAAGGCAACAGGCATCTTCTGTAGGATTTTTACAAATGGATGTAAAACAGAAGCATCAGGTATGATTTCTAGAAAAATCACTTTTGGGTTAGTGCAAATGGCAGGAGTAGAAGGAAGGACGGGACAGAACAGAGCGACCAGTTACGATGACTACAGTTGGCCAGGTGAGATTGGATTAAGCATGAACTAGGACCGTGGTAGTGAAAATGGGGGAAAGAGGTGGGCCCCGAAATATTAGAAAGGTGGAAAACGGACCTCTCAGAGCTTCAGTTTAAAGGAGAGAGGTCCCTTCTGGCTCTAAATTATGACTCTAGGAACTAAACAGAAAACATTCCCTCTAGGAAAGCAATAAAAAGCCAGGACACTGGCATGAAACTCTTGGGACTTTCACAATAAAAATCATACCAATTTAAAAATCTAAGCACATTTGACCACTTTCTGGAAGCATTCCAAAGCTCCCTCAGAGGCTAAGGAGAAATCACCATAGCTAGGTTGTGGGCCCCTGTCACCCTCGGGTTCTCAGAAATCAATTAGCGATTCTCACATGTTCATAGGGAGACTCACATTGCTTATCACCCTGTTTACAGAACATGATCACTCCAGCTAAACCAACATCAGTTCATTGTGTTGATGGTTAATTAGTTCTGTGGCTCAGAACTACACGGGAAAATATGAAAAACCAGCCAACTGAAGAAACAAACAAGTAAGCAAATAAAAACTCAACAGATCTGTACTATGACTCAGCACAAGGAGAAAGTGTGAGAGGCTCTACATGCTTTTCTCTTTCTCTCTCCATCTCTTTCTTCACAGACTCAGTTACTGCCCATGTAGCCCCTGAATGGTAAGGTGACCCAGGAAAAGAGTCTTTACATATTACATGTTATGTTATTATATAGTAACAATCATATCAGACAAGGCCTCCTTTTCCTGTGTTATACGAAATATATATAATATGAAATACACACACACACATATTTTATATAACACAGGAAAAGGAGGCCCTATCTGATATTTATCTTTTAGGGGCTCACCGTTCACACTAAAGGTAAAGATTATATTGTCCCTCTTTCCAAATGAACTATTAGAAACCAATACCTACAGTGATAGTAAGACAGGTATTTTGACGAGTTCACTTTGCTTCGTAGATCCATCGTTTTTTGAACCTACTAAAGCACTGAGTTACACACAGGGATTAATTTTGCCGTTTAAGATTTCCCAGTGGAGATCCTGAAACAGGGAACTGATTTAACAACAACAATAAACAAAATGCCCATATTGGAACTGAGAGCAAACTTGAATGTTTTCAGTCTAACACGGGGCTTCTCACAAAGATAATCTGTCAACTACAAGTCAGAATAGATTTAAATGCCACAACCCTGAACAACCTCCCAATTGTTTCAACAAAGCAATTCATCCAGGCCTGAGCAAGGAACTTCCCCATTTATGCTTATTTAGATATGGTCTGCCTTCAAGCTCCGTCAGTGACAAAAACTTAAATTGTAGCCCATGAAACACAAGCTTCCAGCATAAAAGAACATACACCAACCTTCAGTTTCCAGAGCAGAAATTTAAGGTTTTTCTCTTTTGCAAACTAAGAAGTCTTTCAAACATCTTATCTATGTGCAACGCATTCTGGAAATTTTAACTCCCAATTTCATAATCTAGACTTGAGAATAGACATAGTCCAAAGATGAGAGATATTTACAAATTAATTAGATCTATGCCTCACAGGGATACGGCATAGACAGTTTTCCTGGTCTACCTATGCATGCAGTTTATATTTTCACACCAATAAGAAGTCTGTCTGCAATGGTACCGGGGGAAGGGGGTGGGGAGGTGGGTGGAAGGTTTTATTTTTCCCTTGAGATGAAGTTGTAGCAGAAGTACAGATTCAATGTTTCCACACTTTGTATCAATTTCATTTTATGCTTCATTGTCTTAATAAAAATTGATAAATTTTAGACAGAATTGAAAAACTGTGAATTCCAAGGTAACAGCTATGCATGGGAATTATCAGCATTCCAAAAAAGGTATTACTTTTAACTACAGAAAGGTGTTTTGTTTGTTGGTTGGTTGGTTGGTCTGGCAGTATTATATGTTGTGTTCTAAAGCTTTGGGGAAACAAATTTGCCAAACAGCTTGGAGGGAGGGAGTCATTTGTCAAGGCTCCCTGGAGCTGAAACCTTCTAAAATCAAATTACTGGCAGATGCATTTTATAAATATATTTGTCTGTAGACATATAGGAAGAATTTTCTCATCAAATTTTGATTTTTTTCTAGTGTACTTCAAATAAATGTAATAATAAATAGCAACCCTCCAAAAACCAGAAATATATATATATATATATATATATTCATATTTTAACATCTTTATTGGAGTATAATTGCTTTACAATGTGTGTGTGTGTGTGTGTATATATATATATATATATATATTTTTTTTTTTTTTTTTTTAAATTGCACTTTAAAAGTTAGCTCCTTTTACTGACGACAAACAAGAATTTTCTTGTCAAAGTTTAGGGGAAAACTGTGAAGAATACTTAGAGATCATCTATTCCAATCTAGTCTCTCCCCTTTTATATTAAGCAAGAAACTTTGAGCTAATCACATAGAAGAGCATTTCTCCAGATAAGAAAAGTTTCCCATGCTTTCCTTATTATGCGTTATTTTATTACCATGTCCTCTTTCCACTTTAAGGGAGAGTGAACAGAAACTCTGGAGGCAGATCTCAAGAAGTTTGATTCAGAATATTTTGAAGTCGTGCCGCTAAGAAACATAAATATTTCATGCAAGCAAACATGTTCATCTCATTTAAAAGACACTGCCAATGGGTGGGATAGGGAGGGTGGGAGGGAGGGAGATGCAAGACGGAGGAGACATGGGAACATATGCATATGTATAACTGATTCACTTTGTTATAAAGCAGAAACTAACACACCATTGTAAAGCAATTATACTCCAATAAAGATTTTATAAATAAATACATAAATAAATAAATAAAAAAGACACTGCCAGGGCTTCCCTGGTGGCGCAGTGGTTGGGAGTCCGCCTGCCGATGCAGGGGACACGGGTTCGTGCCCCGGTCCGGGAAGATCCCACATGCCGCAGAGTGGCTGGGCCCGTGAGCCATGGCCACTGAGCCTGCGCGTCCAGAGCCTGTGCTCCAGAACGGGAGAGGCCACAGCAGTGAGAAGCCCGCGTACCGAAAAAAAAAAAAAAAAGACACTGCCGAACTAGTAAACTCTCAGCCCTATGCATTTATGAAGATAGCAAAAAGTACTGTTCTGACAGCCTGAGAGTGTTTAATTAATAATCATACTTTTCCCAGATCAGATTTCCAAAGTCAAATGCTCGGGGTAGGGAAAGAGAGGTACAGATGTGAGTCAACTCTGAGTCTATTTTCAGGTTACTTTAATATTAAATTTCTTCCTTGCTGACTGTCATTAGTCTAGTTAAGCTACTAGGAGACAGGAAGATGCTGAGGAATTGGAGGAGCTGGGAGGGACATGCAGTCACCCAGGAAACATTCCTTAATGTCTGCTCTGCACCAAGCACTGTAGCGAGCACTGGAGACACAAAGACAAAAAGCAGTTCTCTTCCTCAGTAATAGCTTAGGATGGGAGGCAAGCATGGAAACAAATAAGTACAATGAAATGTTCTGAAATATGATAGGAGAAGGTGTAAGGTCCACTCCACCAGCATGGGGGCATGGGCAGGGGGACTGCAAAGAGTGGTCTTGAGTCATATTGAAACCTGGGGGCATATTTGCCTGTGGTCCAGGAAGACAAAGAAGGAAAGGTCTGAAGGAAAGAGAACAGGTGCAAAGGCACAGAGGTAGGAACAGAACGGGGTGAGATCTGACCAGAATCCGAGGGACAGGAGAGATGAAACTGGAGAATTTGACAGGCGTCAGCTCGAGAGTCGCTAGTAAGGCACGCTAAGAACTTAGGATTTTATCTCACATAAATAATGGTAATAATAGTGATTGTAATAATTAATATTAAGTGCTTATTCTGTGCCAAGCTTTGGTATGAGCACTTAATGTGAACTCAATTCATTTAATCCTCACAACTCTACAAAATAACTATTGTTACCCTCATTTTACAGATAAGGAAGCCAGAGCACAGAGAGGTCAAATGACTTAACCAAAGTCACACAACTAACAAGTGGTGAAACCAGAAATCAAACCTAGGTAGTCACATTCTTGACCATTGGTTGGTGTGTCTACCTAGTGGGTCACTGACTTTTTTTCAGCAGAGAACTGACATAATCAGATTTTATTTTAGAACAATCCCTCTGGAGGTCATGTGGAAGATTGGAGCTGCAGGGCAGGTGGAGGCTGGTCATGAAGGAAGCACCCAGGGAGACTAATTAGGAGTCTTGTACCAAAATCCAAGCAAGGAAATTCAGGAAGAAACCCAAACCCCTCCCAGGCCTTGAGATGCTTGGCCCAAAGGGACCTAGTGCATTTGACACTTGGAGAGGATTGCTTTTTAGCACTCCTTCTCTATGCAACAAAATTATTTTCAGTAATAACCATGAAATGAGACAAATGATAAATGGCCAGAAAACAAACTCAAATAGTGAAAACTTCCTTCTACTGAAGTCTCATATGTAATCATGCCAGTAAAATAAATTTTAAAAGATTTTTGCACAAAAAAGGAAAAGCAAAATGGATTAGTACTTTAAAATCACATTATTTTTTGGAAAAGGAGAGGGAAATCAAGCATTCTTAATGTTACTCCACAGCAGTGATGAATAATAACAAAGATGACCAAATTGCTCCCAAGAAGCCCATAAATCTATTAGGGAGAAGCAGCTTTAAACAAACATCTACCATGTGATAAGGGAGCACCAGAGTATTTGGGCAGTGGTGCTTGGGCTCAGCGCTGACAGAAGTAGGAGTTCACAAGGTGGACGGGAAGTGGGGCCCAGGGAGAGCATTCCAGGAAGAGGGAATGGCATGGGGAAAGGCACGGAGCGTGAGGAAGCCTGGAGGAACTGAGCACTGCAGGTTCTTGGCTTGGCAGACCTGAGGGTCCACGAATGAGAGCGCCTGGGGAGCAGAGGATGACATCAAAGAGACCGGTAGGACCAAATGTAAACTTTTGCACACTGCAAAGAATTTTTTTCTTAGCAAGATAGCCTGGTTAGGGTGGTGATGGGAGAGGCAGAAAGACCCAATAATAGGTAATGGGGCCCTAAAGGCAGACAGTGGCGGTTGGGATGGAAAGCAGAAAACAATGTTGAGATGGGTGGGCATCTGGGGACAGGCATACCCCAGGGCACCAGGGACTAAGCCTGAGTCCCAGCCTTTAGTTGCCTCTGGTTTGTTTTTGATGGACTCACACACAGTAGGTGCTGTAACTGATACTGAAGAATGCCTTGCCCATCACTTGCTGAGAGAAAGTGTGTGCTCTTTAAACTGTAGTTCCAAAAATGCGCTTCAGGAGGGGTGACCTTAAGTCTTGGTTTGCGGCAGACAGTATGGGCTGATATCAGACTGTCTGGGCAAAGTTATTAATAGGGTTTCCTTCCATTCTTAAGAGCATTCTGCTTTCGATGATAAATTATATGGTAACACTGTCTTTGGGTAACCGCTCCGGAAGGAACCTTTGTGGGTTCCTAGCTCTGTTTGTGGACTCTCGCCCTGGTGGTGAGGTTGTAAAGAATCATGGACCGCATTTCCGCCTCCTCAGCCCATCCCTCCATACACTACCCTAGAAAAAAAGCGCCTATTCTTTTCTCCAGAAGAACTACGGGAGATGCAACCCTGAGGGAGAGTGGGCAGAGTCCTGGGACGAGACTCTTGACAATTAGGTTCCATCTCCAGCTCTGCCCCCAAACGAGCTGTGGAGCCTCGAGCAAGTCGTCCACCTCTCTGGGCTTCTAGATCCTCTTGTGAGCAGCGCGAGGGCTCGGCCAGACGGCTGCTAAGATCTCTTCCAGAGCTAAGGAACTCCCAAGGGGCCCACTTTCCGGAAGCCAATATTATACGGCGGCTCCCAGGAACTCTCACCTTCCCCTGCGAATCACCACCAACCCAGCTCTGTGCCGAACGCCCCGCTCATCCCGTTATTCCTACCTGTGCCCTGGGGTGCGACCACCTTCGCGGGCTCTTGAAACCCAAAAGCTAGTCCTGTAGCAGCACGAGACCTGGTTAAGACAGCAGTTAAGCGGCCCCAGAAGAAAGCCTCTCCCTCCCAGCCCACCCACTGCCCGTCCTCCAAGCGTGGGAATCGCCAGGCCTGCCGGGTAAAAGACTTTGTTCCCGTTTGTCTCTTAGTTTTTACCTTGAATCCCTCTTCCCAGCCCTTCTGAGGCGCGGGCACACGTCTCTGTTCTGCAGCGAGCGGCCTGGGAAGGTGCGCAGCCCACGGGGCGTGCCGCGCGCCGCTCCTCGGGCCGGGCCGCCCCGCGCGCGCCCTCGAGCGCTCCTCGCTGCGCCCCTGCGTCCCTGCGTCTCGGCCCCGCGCGCTGCGCCTCCCCCCGCCGCCCTCCGTGACTCCAGCCTCTCCCGCCTCGCGCACTTAAAGGCTCGGCAGGAGGCGCTGGACACCAGGGCCGTGGCCCGGAACCGTCGCCACGGTAAACCTCACGCGGATCTAGGACCTGGGCGGCAATGGGACTTTTGTAACCGGGATCTGCAAGATTGGAGGCGTTTAAGGGACACCTGGGATGCCCTCTCCCGAGCCTAGTGAGGGGAGAGACCGCTGCCTGGCCACGTTGGTTTTAAAAGTACCCTAGGCGCCAGCATCCTGCGGGGACCTCTTTTTTTTTCCTTTCCAAGGCATCGTGGGGCACGTCCCCACTCCTGCTGCCTGAGCCGGGCGCTCAAGCGGTTGGCTTTGGGGCTACAGACCCCGTGGGGACTGTGTAGAAGGAGGTTGCGAGGAAGGCGACCGTAGGAGTCCCGCTGGCGGAAGCAGCGTTTGAGGGACAGGTGGACGGTGGAGGCGGCCCGGATGGCAGCAGACGGCAGTGGCGCAGGGAGACCCTGGAGGGGACGGTCACGCAAACAGAAGCCCACTCAGTGAAGAAAACCAGACTTTTAGGATCATAAACAGCTCAGCAGCCGCGAAATGGGTGATGCAAATCATTTTTATGGAAGGTGCATTTTATGAGCTGTTACCTTGTAAGGAAAGAGGGTGGATGGGTGTGCATATTTCTCTCGGAGAATTAAAACGGTGGCATCCATCAAAGAAAGGCAAACCAGGCAGACTGCCCAAATGAGCAGCAAGTTGTTCCTTCCTGGATTTTTTTTTCTTTTTATCCTATTTCCAATTAATTTTTATTTTCCACAATACATTTTTTTTTAAAGAGCTGAAAGGGATCTAGACATTATCTACCAGCCCCTTATTTTACAGGCTGCAAACTTAGGCTCAGTGAGGTTAAGTGACGTAGACGGGGAGGGGGGGCAGTTAATGAGGGAGCTGGAAAGAGGCATCAGGTGGCCTCACTCTGTCCCGTGTATCCGTAACACCAGGCAAATACGAGAAAGGATTCTTGGAAATGTAAAAGTTCTGGATCCTGCTAAGGAAATTAATGGTCAGCTTGTTATAGGAAGCTGATTATTTGCTTTATACCATTTAAGCTCATTTCACTCTCTTTCCTTCTGCTGTGAGGATGCTGCCTGTCAATTTTCCTTTGGCTAAAATTGAAGAAGAGGAAAGATGAGATGAAACTTAAGCCAAGGCATTATGATTGTTGAGCGACAGGCATTAAAAATTTGTGAATGGGGCTTCCCTGGTGGCGCAGTGGTTGAGAGTCCGCCTGCCGATGCAGGGGACATGGGTTCGTGCCCCGGTCCGGAAGGATCCCACATGCCGCGGAGCGGCTGGGCCCGTGAGCCATGGCCGCTGGGCCTGCGCGTCCGGAGCCTGTGCTCCGCAACGGGAGAGGCCACAGCAGTGAGAGGCCCGCGTACCAAAAAAAAAAAGAAAAAAAAAAAGAAAAAAAAAATTTGTGAATGAAGAGTTGAAACCAGGCTAAAATGGTGTTTTGGGAACATCTCTGTAAGCATTAACTCATGGGTGTAATAAGTCACATGAAATGTTCCAATTGGAAACTGAAAAATTCTCTGCTAGAACTCAATACAGAGGACACCTATAAAACGTTCTTGAGAAAGTTTAAATGGAAGTTTGTGGGATGAACTGTAAGAGTGAAATACTACAGATCATTTTTTTTTTTTTCCTTTGAAGGCAATCTGTGAACGGAGGTTTACTAGGACATCAGTGTGAATGAATGATACCCAAGTGTATTGTGCAGCTATCTTTTGAGGCATCCTATCATTTACAGTCCAAAGTTGTGAAAAATGCCCCTGTTTTTTTTTAACATCTTTATTGGAGTATAATTGCTTTACAATGGTGTGTTAGTTTCTGCTTTATAAAAAAGTGAATCAGCTGTACATATACATATATCCCCATATCTCCTCCCTCTTGCGTCTCCCTCCCACCCTCCCTATCCCACCCCTCTAGGTAGAAAAATGCCCTTTTTAAAGGTACGTGCTGGAGCCTGCTTGTACTGTCTCATGAGAACCAATTCTCGGGAATATTTGAACCTAGTTGTTCAACACAGCCATTACTAAAAATTAAATTATATAAACTCACAATTAAATTAGTTATATTAAAAACAAAGTTAGGGCTTCCCTGGTGGCACAGTGGTTGAGAGTCCGCCTGCCGATGCAGGGGACACGGGTTCGTGCCCGGGTGCGGGAAGATCCCACATGCCGCGGAGCGGCTGGGCCCGTGAGCCGTGGCCGCTGAGCCTGCGCGTCCGGAGCCGGTGCTCCGCAACTGGAGAGGTCACAGCAGTGAGAGGCCCGCGTACCGCAAAAAAACAAACAAACAAAAAAAACCAAAGGTAATAAGTACAACTCCTCAGTTTCTAATTGAAGAAGAGGAAATGATTTTAATCAGTTTCTAATTATTACAACTTACTACGTTTCTGAGTTTATTGACGTCTCTTGTATCTGTATGGTGTGCTACTGTGTGTCTCTTCCCAGCTCCACCTTCAGTGATATCACGTTGATAGTTTAAAATCAGCCAAGGTAAGACTACGTACACCATGAAAACTGGTAAATGCTACAAATCAAAGGCTTTCTCCTCAGCCCCCTCCCCCTCCCCCTCCCCCTCCCCCAGAGAGCACACCACTGGCTGTTTATTCCAGAATTGCCAAGGAATGCCTCTGCCCTCTTCACCGTCCTCTGACCTCTCTCTGCAGGGAAGTGGCCTCTGTTACCCCCAGCCTGAGCCACAGCATGTGTGCTGGTATCATTTCCACATCTCCCTTCACTGGAGCTGGGGCGCTCTTTTAAGGCTCCAGGCTCTGTGTCCGTAACTATCCTGTTCTGGTCTTGGAGAACCTGTTTCCACCTGGATGACTGCTAGAGGGAAAAGTCCTTCGAGGCTCACCCAAGCAGGGCTTGTCACTTGCTCACTTTAAAGTTTGACTACTACTCTCCATTTTTCTCCTCAGATATGAATAATCTCCGGAGGGTCAAGTTTTTACTTCCCTCCGGAATCTATTTAAGCCTGAGGTTTGTCTTGAGCTTTTTTTTCTCCGGAGCAATGAGGGTATTGTAAGGACTTGGGCCTCTCAAACTTTACAGTGCATACCCTGGAGATCTTGTTAAAATGCAGGTTATGATTCAGTAGGTTTAGGGTGCGGCCCCAAATCCTACATTTCTGAAAAGCTCCCAATGGTTCTGTCGCTTTTTGCAGAGGGTCACACTTGGAGTGGGAAGGGTGTAGAACTTGTCAGAATATCAAGTCATGACTTCAAAAGGCAGAAAGGAGAAAGGAAAAATGGGAGGAAGGAGAAAGAATTGAGGAGGAAAATGACAGGGAAGAATAAAATGAAGTTTATTAGACAATCAAGCATAGAGGAACAGAAACCCTGGCCTCATTTTATCAAGGTATCCTCTGTCTAGGAAGCACCTTTATCACAAAAAATTTCAACTAGGAGCCTGAGTGCCACACCAGCTTCTCACCCTCTTCCCGGGTAGAGAAAGGATCTTTGCAAGTTAGTGGCTCAGAGTGAAGAAGAAAAGAAAATCCTTACTTGCCATCATCCAAGCTCTGGAGGTAGCTTTTCCTCTTCTGTCTGTTCAGAAAGTTACCCTTCCAGGGATGACGGGCAAACCAGAGAGCAGACATGTCTCCCCGCAGCACTGGGAATGTTAGTATATCAGGGCGGCGGTGGTTGGCGGGGGCAGCGGTTGGTACCACACCGCCAAGGGGTTTCAGCGTTCACATTGAAAACCCTACAATTTTAGTTCAGACCCTAAGCTTTTCTAGGAAGTGGGACGTCAGAGAAATCAGTTCTGATCCCACCGCCAAATCCCCTGAGTTTACCAGCATTCTTCCTATGCATAGAAAAATTACGTGCTGACCTTCATTCCCAAACGTGTCCCAACTGACTAATTATTTCAGTAATAGCTGACATTTTTGAGGGCTTGCTAAGGAGTAGGGAAATGAGGGAAGCTGATGACTATGTTGGTATTTCTATTTTACCAGTCAATTGGCTTAAAGCAAGGATGGGAAAACTATGGCCCACTGCCTGTCTTTATCTGACACATGAGCTAACAATAGATTTTAAATGGTTGAAAAAATATAGGAAAAAAAGAACATTAATTAGTAATTCTTGAAAATCACATGGCATCCTAGTTTCAGTGTCTGTAAATAAAGTTTTATTGGAAGAGGGACACTCCCATTCATTTACATATTATCTCTGACTGCTTTTTTGCTACAATGGCAGGGTTGAATAGTTGTGACAGAGACCATATGGATTACATAGCTGAAGATATTTATCATCTGGCCTTTTATGGAAAATGTTTGCTGATCTCTGATTTAAAATGATAAAGTAATTCCCACAAGGGCATGAAATAATTCTGCGGAACCCTAACGGCCTGAAAGAGTCTGTACTGCTTCCAGAAGGGCCAAAAACTCCCAGCAAATAGCTGCCATAAGAGGGGAATTTATCTCATTAACTAACAACTCCCAGGCCCGTGAAACATTTTGTTAAGTGGCTTCATTCAACTGCTAAAAACCTCCCCTGCTTCGATGGAGTGCCCTGTTCAACAGGATGGCTATGGAGTAGGGAACAAAACTTCCCTGTGCTGCTCAGCTGTTTTGCATCCTGAGACTTAGCGCAGGGATGCTTGTAGTTTCTGGAAAAAGAAAAAAGAGCACCAGATTGTAAGAAAGAGGGTGGTATTTCAAGTGTCATCTTGAATTTAAAGACCTAATTTAAAAACCCCATATTGTTCTGGTTCTTCACGTCCCTTTGTCAGACACTTCAACCCAAACATTGTATCTCTGGAAAACAGCCCTCCCCTTCACGCACACATTGTGTCGCTCAGATGTGAAGTTTATATCTGAGGAATCCACTGGGGCAGGTTGCCTCAGTAACAGAACCAAGCACATTTAGAAACCTCATGGATCTGTCTGTGAACGGTTGTGTGATAAAACTACTATGAGTCAAGGCAAGTTGTACCAGCATATTGTTAAGAAAGACACAACACATTTGCATAATCAAGATTTTTGCAATCCCTGTGCTTGCCATGACACCAGCGATGAATTAATGGAGTTGCCTAAAATGCAGAGTGCAAGCGTATTTTAGGCCTCCCTCTAAGGGACTTGATAGGACAGATTCTGGCAGAGAACACTCAGAAATAAATGAATGAACCCACAAACAGGGGAACAATTGTTTACCAAACCTTGGCATTAAGCCACCAATCTCGATGTTGGCTCATTCAACACAAACTGGGTAAATACAGAGAGAAAATGCCAATCTCAGAGGAATACCTCAGCGAATGGCAGCTTCACAGGAAATGTAGCCATGATAATCTCATAGAATTATAAGCCTTCCACTTACATCTACCCTTAAAAACCAGTTCTGAACCATCTTTAGGCCTTATGTGGGTCTGAGACTGCGCTGAGGGCTTAATAGGGATGTGTAAGAGGGGAACCAGTCCTCGCTGAATGGCAGTTGGAAAGGCAAACTCGCTTTTTAGAAAGCTGTAACAACTCTTAAGGTTACACATGGCAATTTTCACACACTGATATTCTCACAATTAAAGAAAAGTAATATTTAAATGATTTTCACTGCTTCTAATTTTGGCAGTACGTGGGCACACAGCACTGAGACTTTTAGAATGAGTGGTGTGATTTTTCCGCTCTGGCCTTGAACATATTGTTTGATGCTCTAGGGAAGTTTGGCTGCCTGCAGAATTGAAAGACTAGGGGGAGAACAAAGCTTTCTAAGAGACTTGAATTTTTTCCCCACTGGAATGTGGTGGAAAGAATGCTGGGCCAGCTGGCTCGGTAGTGGACTGGCCTCCAGGAAGTTGTTTAACCTCTGGGGGCCAGCTCCTCACTCTTGTAATAAAATGACTTGACTAGGAGGATGCTGAATATTTAATAGCCCCTGGAGCACCTATTCTCAAAGTGAGGTACTGTAGCAGCTGTTTCAGAATAGCCTCTGCATGTTGTCATAAATGCAGATTCCCAGCAATGCGAGCAAACTCATTGGATCAGAATCTCTGAGATGGGTGCCCCAGAATCTGCATTTTTAAGAAGCATTTGGAGTTATTCATATGCATAGGAATGCTTGCCACATTGCAAAGAGCAGAGGGGAGGAGAATCCGGGCGTCAGAGAAGATCAACCTTTGACCTTGGGAAATTATTTCACCTTCCTAAATCTCAGCGTACTCATCTTTAAAATAGGAGATTGCAATAATACCTACCTCTTAGGGTTATTGGGTTATATATTTAATCGTCCTAAAATATATATTTAATATATAACTAAATATATACATAGGCATGGAAAATGCTTCACTCACCCACGGTAATTACAAAATTCAGGGCACCTAAGACGATTTAGACTATATTTTGACATTTAGGGTTGGCCTATTTTTTTTATTGTAAAGTTGTAAAATTCTAAACTCTGACTGAAAGTCCACAACTTTATCAAACTAACATCATTGCAAGTGAAGAAAACAATTTTTGTTGGATAATCTAGCTTTTGAACAAGATTAGTTTTTTGGTTTTTTTTTTTTTTAACCACAAGCTTGTTTGCATCTCATTTTTAGACCCACAAGGACAGTTTAACTGCCCTCTAGCCCTCATGCATCAGGCCCCAAAGCTCTAGGAAAATAATAATTTTTTAAAAAGAGTGCAAATATCACTTGTCATTTACCACCAACCGAAAGCAAGCAGTGCCCTTTTCACAGTGGATGCTGCCAATTCTCTTTCTTCTGGAGAAGCCCCCTTCTGAGCGGGTGGGGTTCACACAAGCCCCATGATTCCCTGCTTCGCTCTCCTTCCTTCTTTCTTGTCTTCGATCAGGCTCTACAATTATAGCAGCCCCAGCGAGCTGCCTGCTACGTGCTCTCTTTCGGAACAAGCTGTGGCGAGGGCCTGATAGTCCGAATTACTTGGAGGGAAATTGTAGCTCTCCTCCCCTCAAAAGTCTGTTGAGTCTCTCCAGGAGATTCATCACAGGGAGGCTGTTACTGATTTCTCTCTCTCTGTGAAGACTGAAATTCAGGTACAAGTACTCTTTTTGAGAGTTAGGGATGGGGGAGGGAGACAGAGAGAGAGACAAAAAGGAAACAGAGAGAGAGAAAGATTTTTTATGAAGGGGAAAGGTTAGGACAACTTTCCCAAACAGAGAAGTGTGAGTGAGTCTTGAGTATGCTCCGGACCAGCCTCCGGTAGGAAAGAGGAACTCAGTTTTTCAATTCCCTATGCCTGAATGGGCTTCATCCCCATACCACGTGGCACCAGTGTCATTGTTTGCAGAAATAGCTCCCTTCCATTTAATTCCCCAAACATGGATAGGGCACCTACTAAGTGTCAGGTGCTCTGCTGAGCTCAGAGTTGGTCTGTGATAACATCTGCTTTAGCCCTACCTTTCAGCCAGGTGTCGGCAGGTGGAATTCTTGTAGGGACAACTATTAAGAGTAGAAGGGTCATGCAGAGACTGTGGACCTAGAATGGAAAAGTGTCATTCATTCTTAAAAAAAAAAAAAAAAAAGGTCCGTGTTCAGATTGCCAGCTCAAGGGCTAATGCTAAACTCCAGCTCAGTTTTGTGAATGCTCTTGAGTGGCAGCTGATGGTCACTTTTTGCACGTGGTGAGGTACCTGCCACCACACTTTCAGGTGCTAGTATTAAGTAACTGTGTGGGTCACAAAAGTCTGTGCTGTTCCACTCTCCATGGAGTGTACATCAGCCCGCTACAGGATGACGGCAGCCCCTGTCCTTCCAGAGGCTCTTCTTACTAATTCTTGGGGAAGTGTTCCAGACCCAACCTGCCTCATTTTCCTCATGAATCCTTCATCACCTTCCTAGATTGCCCCTCAGGCACCCCAGCTGACACCATACCTATAGGCTCCTATGAAATCTCCGATTGTCTGATGTATTGAATTTTAATTTATGGCCAAGCATCATTTGTTACTTCCACCTAACCAAGCCAATCTTCTTGTCATCCACACGTACTTATGTAGCCTGCCATTTGTTCTACATGTTTGCTTATTTATTCACTCAACAAATATTTATTGAGCTCCTACTGTGCACCAGGCACCGTTCCAGGTGCTGAGGGTACAGGAGAGGCCAAAACAAAGTCCCTGCCTTCAAAGAGCTTAGAGTCTAGAGTGGCAACAGAATAAACAAAAGAGTAGACGGATACCCTGGGAGGTGGTGAAAAGTGCTGTGCAGGAAAATAAAGCTCAGAAAAGGATAGAAAGTAACTGGGAGGTGTGGGGGAGCTATAATTTTAGATTAGGGGTCAGGAGAGGTAGAGAGGAAATGACCTTTGTGGGTGGAGGGAGGCGGCGTTTTCTAAGCAGAGAGAACAGCAAGCGAGAATGCCCTGCGCCAGAGCATGCTTAGACCGTGCAAGGGAGAGGGTGGAGGCCAGTGTGGCAGCCCGGGAGCTAGGAGAATATAGGGTCCAGGCCAGTGAGCAATGATGCCAGCATCATTGCTCATAGGACTGGGTGGAACCCCAAGAGAAGTAGTACCATCTCCTTCTTGTTCTTGGGGAGGTTGTGTATTATTATACTCATTGTTTAAGGTGTGTGAGGGTCAGAAAGGGGCTCATTTATCAACCTATGGGCCCACGATATGGTTACACCCAGTGATCCTAAGTCCACATCGCCTGCATGAATCCCACTGTTTCTTCTTCCCTTAGCAGAGTTTCTCCAGCACTCAGCAGAGGATCATACTGTATTTCATGACAAAAATCCTCCTTTTTTTCCCAAATGTATTTTTACTTTACAAACAGGCAGTAGGGACTCCAACGGGGACCCCAAGATTATGCTCGGACAGTGATGTGCTCCAGAAGCCCTGCAGGAGGCAACATGCTTCTCTCCTGACAGGATTTATCACTAATGGATCCATCAATCTCTTTCAGTGCAGTATCTGAAGAATTAAAAGAAGTAATTGAAGAACTGTCCGCAGTGGGCAAGCCTACAACTTTCCTGCTGAGTTTATTCTTATTCCCCCCTCCAGAGTGAATCCCAGCTGACTATTAATTAGGCTGACTATTTACCAGCTAACTGCTGAAAGGGCGACAGTGACAGATATTTGCAGTGATATTAGCAGTGATGCTCACCTAGGAGGGAGAATCTTACTTTCAAAGTACACCACACAATGCAGCAAAATTGTACTTTCAGTTGTTCAGAGCACATGTGATATCCCTTCAAACTGCTGGAGGGGAATGTTCAGCTTGTTATCCTCTTATACAATACATTTAGCTTGGGTTGAATTCAATTTAGCAACAATATAAAAATTCTTTTATTTCCCATTCTGTTAGGAAAAAAAAGCAAAGAATGCTTCAGAGTTGCCACAAGAGGAAAAAAAGAGACATCTCCCCTGTCCCCTTTCCTCAATCTGTTATATATTTTTAAAAATTATCTGTTTTATGATTATTATATATCTTGACAGCGTCAAAAATTTGGTTAAGTGATGCCTCCAACCTTCTTCACTTTCCCCTGATGTAACATGATTCAGGTAGACTTCCAATCAAGATTGAGTAATAAGAAGCAGACTTGCCTTCCCACTATAAACAATTAAAAACAAAATATGTGAAACAATGGCTTTTAAGACAGTGGACACCAGGCAATGAAGGACAGCGGTCCCTGAGAGATGGAAAGCAAATAGAGGGAGCCTATGATTACCTTTATCTAACTGCCTTGAGAAAGATTCCTGATGATGGTACAGGGAAGGAAAACCCCAAACAGCCAGCAGAGTCCTTGAATTGAGGAGAAGATGCTGGGAGTCCAGGGAGGGAAAAGGTGGCAAGAGTTTGCAGGGCAAAGTACCTGAGAGGAGACAGAGAGAACTCTGGGGACTGCAGAGGGTCTCCTTGAGTACTCAGCAGAGGACTGATCAACACAGGCATGTGAGAAAACTACTCAAGGCTGGGGAAAGAACCACCCAAAAGGATTAGAGGGAATGGTACTCTGAGCTCTTACAGTGCCTGTTCTCACCAGTCAGAATAGAAAACCTCAGTAGGCATAGGTTAGAGTACTCAGAAGGTACTAAATACTTGTCCTTAGTAGTGGGGAAAAATTAGCCCTTCATTAAGCATCACTATGGCCCCACCTAACAAATCATAAAAGCAATATCTGAAACTGCATGCAAGTAATGGAACTGCACCCCAGAGTTTAGGAATATTTATAGAGACTCAAAGCTATCCAGGACCCAACAAGATAAAATTGATAATGTCAGAATTCTAATTAAAAAAATGGACCAGGCATGCAAAGAAACAGGAAGATATGATCCACAATTAGGAGAAAAATAAGCCAACCAAAACAGACCCAGAACTAAAACAGATGTTGGAATTAGCAGACAAGGGCATTAAAACTTATGATTACTGTGCTCTATATGTTCAAAGAGCTAAAGGAAAGATTTAGCATGCTAAGATTAGAGCCAGGAAAGATTTTTTAAAAGACTCAAACTGAACTTTTGGAGATGAAAACTTCAATGTCTGAGATTTAAAAATAATAATATGAATGGGATTAATGACAGTCTTAATCCAATCAGGATGCTATAACAAAGTACAATAGACTGAATGTCTTGTAACCAAGACGTTTATTTCTCCCAGTTCTGGAGGCTAGAAGTCTGAGACCAGGGTGCCAGCATGGTTGAATTCTGAGAAGAGCCCTCTTCTGGTGGCAGACTTCTCACTGTATTCTCACATAGTGGAAAGAGGATGAGAGAGCTCTCTGAGGTCCCTTTTATAAGGGCACTAATCCAACTTGTGAGGGCTCCACCTCCAATACAATCATATTGGGGGTTAGGATTTCAACATATGAATTTTGGAAAGGACACAAACATTTAGTCCATTGCAATGACCAGTTAGACGTTGCAGAAGAAGAGACTAGTGAACTTGAAGACATAGCAATAGAAGCTATCTCAAATGAAACACACAGAGAAAAAAGACAAAATCCAAAAATGAACAGAATATCAGTGAACTGAAGGCCAACTTCATAGAGCCTAAAATATCTGTAGTTGGAGCTCCCACTGAAGAGGAATGGAGGGATAGGAAAAGTATTTGAAAAAATAATGAACAAAAAAATTCCAGGGGCTTCCCTGGTGGCTCAGTGGTTGAGAGTCCGCCTCCCGATTCAGGAGACACGGGTTTGTGCCCCGGTCCGGGAAGATCCCACATGCCGTGGAGCGGCTGGGTCCGTGAGCCATGGCCACTGAGCCTGCGCGTCCGGAGCCTGTGCTCCGCAACGGGAGAGGCCACAACAGCGAGAGGCCCGCGTACAGCAAAAAAAAAAAAAAAAAAAAAAATTCCAAATTTGATAAAAACTATAAATCCATAGATCCAAGATGCTCAAGAAATCTGCTGCACAAGAAACATGAAGAAAACTACACCAAAGTACATCATAATCAGCCAATCAAAACCAGTGATGAAGGGAATATCTTAATAGCAGACAAAGAAAACTTGCCATGTACAGAGGAACTATAAAATAGCATCTTAAAATACTGAAAGAAAAAGGGGGGGCAAGTTATAATTTTATAACCTGTGAACATATCGTTCAAAAACAAAGGCAAAACAAACTTGCCCAGATATACAAAAATTGAAAGAATGTATCACCAGCAGACTTATATATAGAAATGGAAAAGGAAGTCCTACAGGCAGAAGAAAAATGATAGAAGATGGAAATATGGATCTACACAAAGGAATGAAGAGCACTGGAAACAGTAACTACATGCATAAATAGAAAGGAATGTTTCCTACTATTTAAATCTTTTAAAAAGATAATTGATTGTTTAAACAAAAATAATAACAACATAGTATGGGGTTTATGACCTATGTGATACAATGTATGACAAGGATAATAGCACAAAGGCCAGAAGGGGAGAAATGGAAAAATATACTGGAAATATTATTAAAAAAACAATGACACGATCTCTGAATAAACTCCTAAATATTTGGAAACTAAAAAGCTTTCTTCTAAATAACCCATGAGTCAAAGAAGCAATCAAATAACTGAAAGAAAGAGTCTTGACATCTAGTCTCTTTTCCCAATTCTTTGGGAAATTAAAACACCAGTAAATATTATGGTAGGATTTGGGGGGAGTAATAAGTAATAGTAATTACTTGTAACAGTAATTGGGGAGTGTATTTGTTTTCTATAGCTGTGTAACAAATCTTCACAAATTTAGTGGCTTAAAACAGCACACATTTATTTATATATATATATATATATATTTTGTGTGTGTGTGTGTGTGTGTGTGTGTGTGTGTGTGTGGTACGCGGGCCTCTCACTGTTGTGGCCTCTCCCGTTGCAGAGCACAGGCTCTGGACGCGCAGGCTCAGCGGCCATGGCTCACGGGCCCAGCCGCTCTGCGGCATGTGGGATCTTCCCGGACCGGGGCACAAACCCGTGTCCCCTGCATCGGCAGGCAGACTCTCAACCACTGTGCCACCAGGGAAGCCCAGCACACATTTATTATCTCAGAGTTTCCATAGGTCAGGAGTCCAGGCATAGCTTAGCTCGTTCTTCTGTTCAGGATTTCACAAGCTGCAATAAAGGTGTTGGCTGGGGTCTCAGCTGGGACTCAGGATCCTTTTCCAAACTCATGTAGTTATTGGCAGAATTCATTTTCTTGCATCTGTGGAACTCATTGAGGATTGCTTCTTCAAGACAAAAAGGAGAGATTCTCTGCTGTTTCTTTTTATCTTTGACCTGCAGACTCTCCTTTAAAAGGCTCACCTGGTTGCCAAGCGAGAGAGGGGTGGGAAAGGGATGGATTGGGAGTTTGGGATTAGCAGATGCAAACTGGTATATATAGGATGCATAAACAAGGTCCTACTGTATAGCACAGGGAACTATATTCAATATCCTGTGATAAACCATAATGGAAAAAGAATGTATATATATGTATAACTGAGTCACTTTGCTGTACAGCAGTAATTAACACAACATTGTAATTCAACTTTACTTCAATAAAAAATACATTAAAAAAAAATAAAATCAATTGCTTAACAAAACAAGGCTCACCTGATTTGGTTAGGCCCACCCAGGATAATCTCCTTCTGATTAACTCAAAATAAACTAATGTGGAACCTTAGGTGAAATGCCTTCACTTTTGCCATATAATTTAACCTAACCATGACTGTGACACCCCATCATAATTACAGAGTCTACCTACATTCAAGAAGACGGGATTATACAGGGGGTATACACTAGGGTCCTGGGATATTAGGGGCCATCTTAGAGTTCTGCCTGCCCCAGGGAGACAGGAAGAAATAAGTGTAGAAAACGAATATTATTTGTCAATTATTTGTTATTCATAATATCTCCTAAAAGAGATTCATAATCTCTTCTAAAAGAGATTATGATCTCTTCTGAAAAGAGATTAAATATTGCTCCTGAATGCAAATGATTAGCTTTGATTGGCTTTATGTTATTTTTTTCCCCTCAAGATCATTCATACCCTTCTGAATAACCTTAAGAATAATTCCAGTTATGGTAATAGCTACTGTTTCTTGAATGCCTAATATGTGCCTGGCATTTTGCATAGTATTTTACATATAATATTACATTCGAACTTCACAACAAGTGTATGAGGTGGGTATTATTATACCCATCTTGTAGATGATGAGAAGATCCTGAGGCTTAGAAATCTTAAGTCACTTACCTAAAGTTGCACAACTGGTAAGGAAGGAGTCAAGATTCAGACCCAGAACTGTCTGATTCTAAATCCAGTGCTACAGAGAAAAAAATGGGAATGCAGATAGCAGGGAAAACTGCGTTTCCACTGCTAGTTCTCCTTTCTGAGCAGTCAGTCACTTCTTATTGAATTGTTTCCTTTAACGATAAATGCAGCCATCTCTGCAGATATATATATATATATATATTTTGTCAACTCTGTTAAAGCATTTTCTATCAATTAGAAACATTCCCTGTATCCACCTTTTCCCTAATTCATCTCAAAGCCTAAAAACGGGATGTACAATTGTGAGTAGCTGACTTGTGTCTCGTGGGTAAGCTTCTGATTTGAAGAGTGAAAATGCATTTGGAAACAGGAAAAACATGTGTACACGTGACACTTCCTAGAATGCAATTATTGGATGCAGTTATACATAACCTCAGATGTCTGATTGTTGGTAGTTCTTCTATTATTTTATACATTTGAAACAAGTTGCCGCCTGAACATCTAAGTCCCATGTGAAAGCTAGCTCCTATTGGGTTGAATATTGTTCTCTAAAATGGGGGTCCCCAAGCAGTTGTTCTTTGAGACCAAATGGCTAATCGCTCTGGTGGTTGCCTCCCTGGACGGCGACTCAGAGGGGACAAAAATGTCTCCTGGGGGAAGGGACATAAAAGGGAGGGAGCAATCACCCTTAAGGAAAAAAAATGCATGTGGAGCCGACACAGAAGTTTTCATCAAGAGAATGCCCTCACGCCCTTTGCCTTTAGTTTTACTAGGAGAGAAGCGAATACCATGATCTCCAGGGGAAAATCTGTGGACCCCGGTTTAAACAGCAGCATCTTCAAACGTGCAGGGCTAAGTAATTAACGTCGCCACCAGGGGGCAATAAAACCACAGCGATGCTGGAGTAATAATAAGCTTGCCTTTATTGTGTCCAAAACATCTCCAAGGATAATCTTAGGTGAATGGATTTTGTGTTACTCATGGTCAACGATGCAATTAAGAACGAATACACTAATTACATTTCTACTTTAAAGTAACAATAATAATCAGCCTATGCAGCTGGGCAGTACAGTTGGGCAGGCTCTGTGGGGAAACCTTTTATTTCTCTCTGCTACCTTCCCCCATAGAAAGAAATCTTAGCCTTAAAAGGGATTGTGATGGGAATCATGAGGTGGCTTGGGGGTGAGCATAGACAAGAGCAGGGAAACTTCCAGATAAGGTAAATGAAGCCCAGCGACATGAAAAGTGGATCGTCCAGCACCATTCTCCCAGAAACAGGCTCGGACTGCAGAGATCCTGAGTCCCATCTACTAGGGACCCCACAGGACTGTGCAGCCTTCTCAGTGAGGAACGGGGGCACCAATCATATTCTTTGTGTGCCCACAGTATTTAACACAGGCTTAGTGAGTTCCTAATAGGGTCAAGGCATTGAGGTATATTGGAGGGAATAATAATAATATAACAACAATAATAAAACAGACATGACCCCTGACCCCAAGAACTCAGGGTCTGGTGAGGATACAGATAATGAGTTAATGATCAGACCAAGATCTAATCACAATGATACAAAGGAAAGTACAAGTTAGTGTGAGATCATATAATGAGATGAGAGTGGGGGTTAGACACTTAACCTGAGGCTTGAGGGGAGAGACAAACAAATAAACAAACAAAAAAATAACCTGGAGAAGAGCATTCCAGACAGACACCAAGTTATACTGGATTAGAGAGAGAGAGGCTGGTGCCATTGAGTGCAAAGTGCCCTCTAGGCCATGTCAAGGGTTTAGGATTTCATTCTAAGTGCAATAATAAGTGTCGAAGGGTTTTGTACAGAGGGTTGACATGAATGCAATTATATTTTTGTAAGATCAGTCTGGTTTCTATTTGGAGAAAAAATTGAAAGGGAACAAGAGTTAAAGCAGGGAGAATTATTAGGAGGCTCTTATGGTCGGTCCCCCAGTGATAAACAATGAATGTCTAGTAGTGAAGATGGAGAGAAGTAAACAGATTCCCTCTGTAGTTTGAGTGAGACTAGATCTACCATTGTCTTCGATGTGAGGGTTAAGGGAGAATGAGGCATCAGTGATGACCTCCCCCAATACTAGGCACATGACAGGGTGGATAGGTTGGGAGAGGCAGGAAGTGGGACAGAGATAAAGTGTTAGATTTTAGACACGATAATTTGGGAGGTCAGGAAACCATCCAAAGGGGACATAAGGTTGGAGCTCAGAAGGAAGGTGGTAGTATAGAGATTCAATTTTGGGGATCATCTGCACAAACCCCGAGAGTAGGTGAGATTGCCTAGCAAAACAGGGTTGAAAGAGAAGAGGGGTGAAAAGTGATCCCAGGAAGACCCCGGTATTCAGAAGACAGGCAGGAAATGGATGCATGCAAAAGTGACTCTGAAGGAGCTGCCAGATGTGTTTAAGAAAAGCTAGGAGAAAAAGGTATCATGGAAGCCAAGAAAAGAGGATCTTTCAAGAAGGAGGGAGTAATCCACTGTGTCAAATGCTTCTGAGTGATTACTACCTAAGGTAAAGCCTGAAAGGAGAATTGGAGGACGATGGTTGCGGGGGCGGGGGCGGGAATCAGAGCTGTGAGAGTGGGGGCACAATGAGTCAGTCACTGTACAGCTGGGCCATGTCAGGTGTCCACTGGCGGTTGGAAATCATGAGTTTATAGTGATATCAATTCTCTCATTTTGTATAATCACTTTGGCTGAAATGTTCAAATTCAGGGAGTACGCACCCCTCCCCACGTTCCCTGACACTCATAGCAATGTGCCACTGTGGCCACTCAAAGCCACATGATAAACATGACCCAACTTTCGGAAGGTAAATTTACATGACAATAATTAATTTAAAGCATTTTTATTTAAAACCAAGAACACATATAAAATGGATTCGAACACAAAGTTCAAATCGATTTTTATAGTAAATCGGAGTATTTAAAAAAATTTTTTTTAATTGAAGTATAGTTGATTTACAATATTGTGCTAATTTCTGCTGTACACAAACTGATTCAGTGATACATATATACATCCTTTTAAAAATATTCTTTTCCATTATGGTTTATCATAGGATATTGAATATAGTTCTCTGTGCTATACAGTAGGGCCTTGATGTTTATCCAGTCTATATATAAAAGCTTACATCTGCTAACCCCAATCTCCCACTCCAACCCTTCCCCAACACCCTCCCCCCTGGCAACCAGCAGTCGGTTCTCTATGTCCATGTAAATCAGAGTATTTTAAACAGGGTATTATGATTTCAAGAAGTTTCTCCAGGCTCTCCCTCAAATTCCTGAGTAAATGACTTGCTTGCTCCCCTTTGCTGATAAGGGTTCCCGTGTGAAAAAGCTTGAGAACTAATGACTTAGGCTGTAGTGGGTGTGGGAGTCCCATAGAAGCCAAGTGGAGATTAAGAACCATATTTTTCCAGGACATGGAAACAACCTAAGTGTCCATCATCGGATGAATGGATAAAGAAGATGTGGCACATATATACATAAAAAGAAACGAAATGGAGATATTCGTAATGAGGTGGATGGACCTAGAGTCTGTCATACAGAGTGAAGTAAGTCAGAAAGAGAAAGACAAATACCGTATGCTAACACATATATATGGACTCTAAGAAAAAAAGAAGTGTCGTGAAGGGCCTGAGGGCAGGACAGGAATAAAGACACAGACCTACTAGAGAATGGACTTGAGGATATGGGGA
>RJWK010024285.1:0-28480 GCA_004363435.1 Platanista minor
GGGTTCATGCCCCGGTCTGGGAAGATCCCACATGCCGCGGAGCGGCTGGGCCCGTGAGCCATGGCCGCTGAGCCTGCGCGTCTGTAGTCTGTGCTCCGCAACGGGTGAGGCCACAACAGTGAGAGGCCCGCGTAAAGCAAAAAAAAATAAAATAAAATAAAGGCTTTTGGGGGCTTCCCTGGTGGCGCAGTGGTTGAGAGTCCGCCTGCCGATGCAGGGGACGCGGGTTCGTGCCCCGGTCCGGGAAGATCCCACATGCCGCGGAGCGGCTGGGCCTGTGAGCCATGGCTGCTGAGCCTGCGCTCCACAACGGGAGAGGCCACAACAGTGAGAGGCCTGTGTACCGCAAAAAAAAAAAAAAATAAATAAATAAATAAATAAATAAATAAAGGCTTTTAAAGGACACTACAGGAGGACACATTTTTCTCTTCACTGATATATAACACACATCTAGACCTGTCTCTGAAGCTGGTGAGATGTTCAGTACATGTTTTTGAAGCAGTGAAACAGCACAAGGTGGTAGCTTCCTCCCACACTTTCACCTCTTTCTACTTTTCATTTGATTATTTCTTACCCTCCAAGTTTAATTCTCCTTAAGCTTCTCATGAGTGAAAAAAAAATACACTTTGTAAAAACAAGAACTTCTCAGTAGCCAAATTTCCAGCATAGTCATGGGCTCAACTTAATTCTTTTACAATTTAGAACTCAAGGTTCTCTGCTTACCACCTGAAGGTTCTGCCCCAATTTCCAATGTGTATGGGGGAAGGGTGGATTTCCATACAATACCAACCAATTCTCCGACACTAGCTGGGTGTCCTGCAATTTAACAATTCTGACGCTGTCTATCTAGCGTCAGATTCTGATGCTGATGCTATCTCTGACGCTGTCTGAGATAGCATCAGATTCCAAGGTTAAGGGCTCAGTCCTACAAGACTGACCCTCGTAGGACCCCCCCACCCAACCCGACTTCAGACACCAATTGAAAGTCCAGGTTGTGACTGTGGTGCTCCAAAGACAATGGTCAATGACAAAGGACAACCCTACCTGAAAAACTTTCAGTGCCACATACCCTACCGGGCTCTTGTCACTCTCCCCGCCATGTTGCGATGGTTACAAAATTCCTGAGCCCACCTGGGCGACGGGACCTGTTCCTCTATTGTCCCAAATAAGGAAAGGCTTCTGCCCTGTCCCACTCCCACTCTACAGAAGGAAGATATATGTGCCTCGACCAATCAGAAAACGAAATTTTCACCTTGGACCATTCCTTTTTTCTCTGGCAATAAAAACTGACTAATAGCACATGTTTGGGGTCGGCTCTCCCAGACTACTCTGAAGTCAGCCCACTGTTCTGGCAGCAACCATTCCCTCTAATAAATTCTATCCTCTTTACATTCTGCCTTGTGTCTGGAAATTCTTTTCGAACCCACGTTTGGACCACGACAGTAACCTGTGCTTCTCATGATCTGTGCTTCTTCTCTTCTGTGAGCCTCTTTCAAGGTGTTAATGTAATCTTGAATTACCCACATTACATAACTCATTTATTCATCCCTTTTAAAATTACATATGTGCAGGACTTCCCTTGTGGCACAGTGGTTTAGAATCCACCTGCCAATGCAGGGGACACAGGTTCAAGCCCTGGTCAGGGAAGATCCCACATGCTGTGGAGCAACTAAGCCTGTGCACCACAACTACTGAGCCTGTGCTCTAGAGCCCACGAGCTACAACTACTGAGCCCGTGTGCCACAACTGCTGAAGACTGCATGCCTTCAGCCCATGCTCCACAACAAGAGAAGCCACCGCAAATGAGAAGCTCATGCACTGCAACAACACTCGCTGCAACTAGAGAAAAGCCCGTGCGCAGCAACGAAGATCCAAGGCAGCCAAATAAATAAATAAATAAATAAATGTGTTAAAAAAAAATCCTGACTTCTTTGGTAGCGCAGTGGTTAAGAATCTGCCTGCCAACGCAGGGGACACTGGTTCGAGCCCTGGTCTGGGAAGATCCCACATGCCCCAGAGCAACTAAGCTGGTGCGCCACAACTACTGAGCCTGCGCTCTAGAGCCCTTGAGCCATAACTACTGAGGCTGTGTGTCAAGACTACTGAGGCCTGTGAGCTTAGAGCCCGTGCTCTGCAACAACAGAAGCCACCACAGTGAGAAGCCCACGCACCACAAAGAAGAGTAACCTCCCCACCCCCTGCTCGCCACAACTTGAGAAAGCCCACGTACAGCAATGAAGACCCAACACAGCCAAAAATAAATAAATTAATAAATAAATAAATTTATTTTTAAAAAATCCCATGATATTTCCCCAGAGCTATTTCTGACATTATCTTTGAACAAATGCCTAAATACTATTTCTAATTTCCTGATATTTGCATTTCAAACTGTTTTTCTGAGGTAATCTCAATTCCCCTTGCAGAGCTGTACCTGCAATCACTGGAGAATGATAATCACTTACCAGCAACAACATGAGATCATGGGGTTCAGATGTTCCCTTAGCAGATGAAACCAAGGGCAGTTATCAATTAGTTCCCTGAAATTCTAACTTGCTTTATAAATAATATCCTGTAACCTGCCTTCACTGACTAAACTTGCTTTAATTGTTTTTGTAAATTACATACCCTCCAAGCTTCACCTAGCTTAGACAATATATCACAAAACCTTATAGATAGCATCTCTGAGGTATGGGTTGCTATGGTAACAGTTCCTTAAATTGTAGTTCAGGAACATGCAGTTAGTCTTGTCCAGTTCAAACTGGTCAAGACCACCAACCATTCAACTGGGCCTGTGTGAGTGTCCACCCTTAGATCATGCTAATGCCACCATTTTCTGAATATGCTTCCCATGAAGAAGCATGTAGCTCAGCTATGCCTGTGCAGAACACAGATTTCTTCACTTTTTTCTTGCCTACATTCCCTAAGCCTGAGACCACCCTCCTCCTCTAGGCCATAAATATCCCAACACCCTCCTGTTAGGGAGGTGGATCTGAGACTAGTTCTCCTGACTCCTCCCTTTTATGCCACACGAATAAACCCTTTTTCTGCTGCAAACCTCAGCGTCTCATCCTTTTACTTTCTGAATGTGGTTCGGTAACACAGACACGCTGTGACTCTGAAAGTTGCAGTCATTGACCGCAGCCAAAAAAGCATTAGTTACATTGGTCTCCATCTGAGATAGATGTCAGTTTACTAAATGAAGTTGAGTATATCTTGGGATATACAGTAAGAAATATTATATGGATAAAAGCAGTGGTTAAGACTCCACGCTCCCAGTGCAGGGGACCTGGGTTCAATCCCTGGTCAGGGAACTAGATTTCACATGCGTGCTGCAACTAAGAGTTCTCAGGTCACAACTAAGGAGCCCAAATGCTGAAACTAAAGAGCCGGTGAGCCACAACTAAGAAGACTGCTTGTTGCAACTAAGACCCGGTGCAACCAAATAAATAAATAAATAAGTGTTCCTCAATGTGTAGGAAATAATTGCTAACTATATAGGCAAGGCAGAGTTTTCTGTGGGAACCAGAGGCAGAGATCCTGTTTGTTTCAGGGTGGCCAAACACCCATCATCTTTCTTCTCAGTCATGTCCCTGTACAGTCTTTTCCTTTGTTCCCAGCCAATCATAATAGAATTTACAAAACTTACTAATGCCTCGGGCTACACGTATTTCAAGAGGAATAGCACAATGTCTCCAACTATGCGTGAACTATTTTGTCTGAATTACTCTGTGGAATGATATAGCCATTTAGATAAGTAGATTTGGGAGCATCTCAATTTTATTCCCTGGCAGCAGGCTGACCTTCACGGAGTATGAAACTACGTCTTTCTCCTGCAGTTCACAGCAAGTAAAGCCCCTCCCTCCGTCTAGGTAGGATGACCACTCTCAAGTACGCTCCAGAGTACCGCTTGGACCACTCTCTGGTGGTCAAGATGGAGAACACCTTTCCGGGGCGGCGGGTGGGGGGTGGAGGTGGGCCTCTAGAACGCTAGGAACTACACTACCCTGAAGGTAGTGCGCCGAGTTGAGCCAATAAAAGGTCAGGATAAAGGCATTTCCGTGCGTGCGCATCTCATCGGGGCGGGACTTCCGGCGTCCTCCTCGTGGCGGCCATTTTTACTGCTTTCGTATCTCTTGTCGCTCCGGAGCGCTGGCCCGGGACTTGGGTGACAGGGTTGAGAAGGTCCAAGAGGAGTCGCTGTCCCCACTGCATAGAGGCCGGTCTGAAGTTCGGCGACACCGCCGGGGTTGCCCCGCGCCAGGCCCGGGAGAGGGACCGCCGTGCCCGTGGCCACCCGCCGCTTCCGGCCCCGCTCTGCCCCCAGACTCTGATGGCGGCGGCGGCAGCGGCGCTGAGGACCCCGCCTCAGGTAAATGCTCATCCTCCGGGCCTTTACCGCCCTCACCCCACCAGACACTAAAGCCCCGAGTGCGCCGGGGCGCTTGCTCACGTGCCCGCAGCCCAGGCCGCGGTGTCCGGGATGGTGGGGCGTTCGTGGGTGAGTCTGTTTTTGACAGACAGTGTGATGGCCGCGTGAGAGATGGTGAAGGACCGGCAGTTGCAAAGGCTTGGAGGTTGGATTGAGTCGGGAGTATTGGGAAACCTGGGGTCCGTCTGATGTCTGCAGGGAAGTGTGTGGTAGCGTGACCCCTGGACTGGCTGGCGGAGAGGTTGTTCCTTCATTCTGAGGAACCTGGATGCCGTGGAGGGTAGTGGACAGAAGAGGAATACAGTCTGTATTAGGCTTTCAAAAGTTTTGCAAAAACCGATTAAAGAGAGAACAAACTAGAATGGGGGTGAAAAGGACAGTGAGGCACAAGGCGCTAGTAAGAAGCAGCATTGAGGACTGAGGCGCAGAAGCTAGTCACTTAGCCCGAGGTCACCGGGATCCAGGGCTGGACGGGGATACAGGGCAGGCCTGACCTCATCTGGAGCCCAGCCCTGGTTGCCTACCCCTCTCCGCAGGTTCTGAAGGATGAAAAGCACTTAGGAAACCTATACATGGAAGGAGAGGATATCCCAGTCACTCACTGGCCCTGACACCACCCAAATGGTGTCTGGGATTGTGGTGTCTTTAACGTCTTCCTTGCTTTTTTCCCAGCTCATGGGTGTGGGGACCCTGGGGATACTCAAGCCCAGTCTTGAGTGCAGGCCAAGGGTTACACGGGGGTATTGCTATTGCTGTCAGCCAATATGAACACGTGTGAAAGGTTGTGACAGGACCAGATACTGACATGTGCAAATGTTTGGAGGTATGACTATGCTGGAGACAGGGTACAGTCAGTTTCTATTTTATTAGGAACAAAGAGCTGAGTGTCAACAATCAGGTCTGTAATGTGGCTGTCAAGAATTTGGACGTCTGCTATGGAGATAATGAGAGGTTTGGATAAGAGGAAGGGGTTGGTTCTTATGCAGGTCTTAGTGAGTTCCATTGCCTGCAAAGAAGAGAACAGACTGTATGAGTAATATAAGAGGCAGGGAGCCGCCAAGGAGGCATTTACTATAATCCAAATGAGTGTTGGACCAGAGTGGTGGCCACAGAGGTGGGAAAGAAGTTGGACTTCCATCCATGTTTTAAGAAGAGTCAAGTAGATTTTTGGATGTTGTGGGTGAGGGAGAGAAAGGGAAGAGTCAGGGATGACCCCAGTGTTTCCGGTTTTAGGAGCTAATGGAATGAAAGCTCCATCAACTGGGATGGGAAAGTTATGGTAGGTTAATTTTACTTGGGAATATCAGATGTTTTGTTTTGACCCTGTCAAGAGACTGAGATGTTTCAGAGAAAGCGAGTGGAGGCAGCAGTTGGGTGTCTGGAAATCTGGGGAGGAAGGTGGCTGTTGTGTGGAACAGGGAGGAGCTGTGGATCCCATTTAGGTGGGGGAATGCAGGTCATCCTGGCAATGCTGTTCACTGGTCTGAAAGAGGAGGGTGCATGATGAGTGGTTTCCCTGCTCCACACCTGATCAGGGTTGCTGAGCACACAAAGGCAGGTGAAGGATAGAAGTGAACATGGTAACCATATGGAAGAGAATGGGTAACTGAATGAAAGAGAATGGGTAACTGTATTGAAGAGAATGGTTTGACAGGCGACTAAAGCTTTTGTGAGATTAGTGGACATGAGATGGCTGTGGAGGCATTGGAGTAATTGAAACAAGATGATGAGGCTAGGGCTCCTGCTAATTCACTAATGTACAGGTTCACCAGAATTTTGTGGTGAGGTTTGGTGGTGTGTGGTGTGTTTGATCTTGATGGTGGGTAGGTCTGGGGCAAATATGGTCATTTGTGAGAGTCATTGTGCCTGTAACGGACACCGTTAGGACCAGGATGCCAAGGAATGTTGAGGGAGAGAGGACAGTTGTGGCCGCTGAGGGGACAGGGAGTGCAGCATAAAAGTGGAAGTGGGTCATGGGCATCTGTAATCACATGTACTTCTGGGTGGTTAAAGTTGAAGCAAGGATCAATAAAGGTATGAAGGAGGCCTTCAAAGCAGTTTTCCCCATGTGCATAGTTGTGGGAGTGCAACTGTGGGGACTGAAGATGTGAGAGAGGTACAGTCTACAGAATGATGGGCACACTAAAAGGAAGTGCTAGCTCATGGCACCAGGGCCCTGTTATTGGGGACTGAAGGTTGAAGCTTGAACCCAAGTTTGGTTGTGTCTGTGAGTCACAACCTAGAGACCCCAGGGGAATTGATTGACAGGATGGATGGGACCCTATAGGCCAGGACCAGAACTTGGATGACATCTCTGTGCTGTCCTGTCCAGTGTTGTTGAGGGCTGAACACAGTGAATGAAGAGACCCTGAGGGATAGGTGGGCATCAGTGGCACTTAGGCCTGAAATTCCTGTTCGGTGGAAAGCTCTGGAAGAGGATGAGGGTGGGATAGGTGTGTGATGAGATGGATTGTGGGATCTTAGAGAATGTTCATAGCTCATTCTGTCTCTCTCATAGAAGTGCAGTGTGACCTTTGAGGACATTGCTGTGTACTTCTCCTGGGAGGAGTGGAGGCTCCTTGATGAGACTCAGAGACGCCTGTACCTCGATGTGATGCTGGAGAACTTTGCACTTATATCCTCACTGGGTAAGACTCACAGCCTTCCCAGTGTCCTGGACTAGGCTCTCTCCCACCTCACCCCCCTTTTCCCAGGGGTGCTCTATTCTTCTACATGTGAACTGTGGGCACCACTTGCTTCCCAAGCTTTCTGTGTAGTTGCTGTGGTAGCTAGGACTGGGTTGTTTGCACTGCCCTCTTCTTTCTCCTGCAATATCAACCCCGATACCTGCTGTACTGAACGCTGTTAGGAAAAGGATTCCAAGCCAGTAGTATTGCAGTGAGCTTAATGGATTCTACCTTACTTCCTTCTCTCTGTCTGGGTCAGTGTGTCTAGATCCTCTTCACCTCTGTGTCGGAGATTTGATCCCTTCTTTTATTTATTTGTTTTTATTTTAATTTAATTTAATTTTATATATTGTTTTCTTCTCTTGGCCAAGCTGCACGGCTTGAGGGATCTTAGTTCCCCGAGTAGAGATTGAACCAGGGCTCCAGCAGTGAAAGCACCAAGTTCTGACCACTGGACCGCCAGGGAACTCTCTTGATCCCTTTATTTACCTAACATTTCTTTGTGCCTGCCTGTGCCAGGCATGCAGGCATTGTCATGGTCATTACTTACATGAACCATGAGCTACTTTTCAGTGTCCTACCTCAAGGTTTGTAGTGTTTATTTATTTATTTTTTAAATATATGTTTATCCAAAGTTTTTTTTTAAATTATGTATTTATTTATTTTGGTTGCACTTGGTCTTCACTGCGGCCTGTGGAATCTTTAGTTGCAGCATGCGGACTCTTAGTTGTGGCATGCAGACTTCTTAGTTGCAGCTTGCGTATTCTTAGTTGTCGCCTGCACGTGGAATCTAGTTCCCTGAGGGATTGAACCTGGACCCCTTGTGTTGGGAGCGCGGAGTCTTTACCCACTGGACCACCAGGGAAGTCCCTGTAGTGTTGTTTTTTGTTTTGTTTAATAAATTTATTTATTTATTTTTAGGTGCACTGGGTCGTGTTGCTGTGTGCCTTCTTTCTCTAGTTGCGGCGAGTGGGGGCTACTCTTCATTGTGGTGTGCGGGCTTCTCATTGAGGTGGCTTCTCTTGTTGCAGAGCACAGGCTCTAGGCATACAGGCTTCAGTAGTTGTGGCATGCGGGCTCAGTAGTTGTGGCTCATGGGCTCTAGAGTGCAGGCTCAGTAGTTGTGGCTCACGGGCTTAGTTGCTCTGTGGCATGTGGGATCTTTCCGGACCAGAGCTCGAACTTGTGTCCTCTGCATTGGCAGGCAGATTCTTAACCACTGTGCCACCGGGGAAGCTCGAAAATTGTATATATTGATGTGTACAAGTGATGACTTGGTATATCTATACATTGTGAAATAATTGCCACATTGAAGTTAATTAAACATCTATCACCTCGTAAAGTTACATTATTGTTGTTATTATCATTGTTACTATTTTGGTAAGAAGCTTAAGATCTACTTTAAGTAAAATTCAAGTATACAATGTGATTGTTAACTGTAGTCAACATGCCATACATTACATCCACAGAACTTATTAATATTAATTGAACATTTGTACCTTTTGACTTAACATCTCCCCATTTCCCATATTCCCCAGCTCCTGGTATTTTACACTCTGTGTCTATGATTTTGCCCTTATTTATTTATTTTTTAAAAATTCCAACCACAGTGGACAAAGAAGGGTTCCCTTATATCTATGCCCTCACCAATACTTGTTATCTCTGCTCTTTTTTTTTTCCTCTGCTCTTTTTGATAGTAACTGACTTATCAGATGTGAGGTGATATCTCATTGTGGTTTTGATTTGCATTTTCCTGATTATCAGTGAAGAGGAACATTTTTTCATATACCTGTTAGCCATTTGTAGATCTTTGATAAAATGTCTGTTCAGCCATTTTATCTTTGATAAAATGTCCACTTTTTAATCAGATTGTTCTTTTCCTGTTGAGTTGTAGAGTACCTTATATCAATGTTTTACATATTAAAATATAAATTTCACCAGTGAAATCTATCTGGTCATGGCCTATTTTTGTCATTGGAAGATTTTTGCTTACTGGTTCAATTTCCTTACTTGTTATTGGTCTATTCAAATTTCCTATTTCTTTTTTTTTTTTTTTTTTTTGCGGTACGCGGGCCTCTCACTGTTGTGGCCTCTCCCGTTGCGGAGCACAGGCTCTGGATGCACAGGCTCAGCGGCTGTGGCTCACGGGCCCAGCCGCTCCGCGGCACATGGGATCTTCCCAGACCGGGGCATGAACCCATGTCCCCTGCCTCGGCAGGTGGACTCTCAACCACTGTGCCACCAGGGAAGCCCAAATTTCCTGTTTCTTTATGATTCAGGTTTGGTAGGTTGTATGTTTCTAGAAATATATGTTCCTTTCAGGTTATCTAATTTGTGGGTGTATAAAAGTTCATAGTAGTCTTTTATGATCCTTTGTTTCTCTTTTATTTCTCTGTTAATTTATTTGAGTCTTCCCTCTCAGAAGCCTAGAGAAAGGTTTGTCAGTTTCATTTATCTTTAAACAAAACCAGTTCTTAGTATTGTTAATCTTTTTTATTGTTTGTATAGTTTCTATTTCATTTATTTCTGCTCTGGTCTTTCTTTTTTTTCTTTTTCTTTTTTGGCTGTGCCATGTGGCATGCAGGGATCTTAGTTCCCCAACTAGTGAATGAACCTGCACCCCCTGCAGTGGAAGCACGGAATCCTAACCACTGGACTGCCAGATAATTCCTCTCTGCTCTGATCTTTATTTTTTCCTTTGTTCTGCTAATTTTGGTCTTAATTTGTTCTTTTTCTAGTTCCTGGAGATGTAAAGTTTGGTCGTTTATTTAATGATGGCATTTTTTGCTCTTAATGCTGGCATTTATTGCTCTAAACTTTTCTCTTAAAACTGCTTTTGCACATTCTATATGTTTTGTTTCTATTTTTATTTTTCTCAAGGTACGTTTGATTTTCCTGTTGATTTTTTCCTTTGATTGATTGACCAGGAGCATATTGTTTAATGTTCAGATATCTGAATTTTTAAGCTTTCCTCCTGTTGCTGGTTTCTAGTGTTATCCATTGTGTTAGGAAAAGTTACTTGATATGGTTTGAGTCTTCTGAAATTTGTTAAGACTTGTTTGACATAGCATATAATCTATCCTAGAGAATATTCTATATGCACTTGAGAAGAGTGTGTATTCTGCTGTAATAGGATGGAATGTTCTGTATACATCTGTTACATTCATTTGGACTAAAGTGTTGTCCAATTCAAAGATACCCTTACTTTCTATCTGGATATCCACCTGTGTTGAAAGGGGGATATTTAAGTTCCCTATTAACACATTATTGACCAGGGGATTTTTTTCAGAAACTAATGCCTGTGGCCGGCAATTTGTTAGTTTGAGTAAATATCAACAACTTTTTTTGCACTTAATGTATTTATTTGAAACTTTGTACATGTCTTACTAAAGCATTCTAACACTATGTTAGAGTGTGATAGGCAGTATAGCAGGAACCTCTGTGCAGGGGAACAGAAGAACGTCTGTTACAAATACACTGTGTTTCACTGTGCTTTCCCCTGGAAGAACAGACTCTATACTTTCTGGAGGCTTTTTTTTTTTTTTTTTTTTTTTTTCCCTGGGGGTTTTTTTTTTTTTATAATTTTTTTTTTTTTTTTTTTTTTTTTTTTTTTTTTTTTTTTTTTTTTTTTTTTTTTTTTTTTTTTTTTTTTTTTTTTTTTTTTTTTTTTTTTTTTTTTTTTGCCCTGTGGGTATTATTTTCTCTAGAATATGTTCTTTTATTTTACCTGGTAGTCAACAAGGTGGATCTTTGCGGGGAGGCTCTTTTATTTTTTTATTTGTTTATTTTAAAAATATTTATTTATTATTTTATTTATTTTGTCTGCACCGGGTCTTAGTTGCTGCATGCGGGATCTTTTAGTTGTGACACACGGGCGTCTTATTGCAGTACGGTGGACTTCTTTTTTTTGGGGGGTATGCGGGCCTCTCACTGTTGTGGCCTCTCCCGTTGCGGAGCACAGGCTCCGGATGCACAGGCTAAGCGGCCATGGCTCACGGGCCTCTAGCCGCTCCGCAGCATGTGGGATCTTCCCGGACCGGGGCACGAACCTATGTCCACTGCATCGGCAGGCCGACTCTCAACCACTGCGCCACCAGGGAAGCCCCGGTGGACTTCTTAGTTGCGACATGCAGACTCTTAGTTGCGGCATGAATGTGGGCTCTAGTTCCCCAACCAGAGATCGAACCCGGGCCCTCTGCATTGGGAGTGTGGAGTCTAACCCACTGGACCACCAGGGAAGTCTCTTGGGGGGCTCTTTTAGAAACGCCACGAGAAGGATCAGGTGTGGGACTACCACTGCATTCACCGGAATGGTCAGTTACCCATTCTCTAGCTACTGCTGACAAAAATTGCTTATGGTATTTCCCTGGTGGTGCGGTGGTTAAGAATCTGCCTGCAAATGCAAGGGAAATGGGTTCAATCCCTGGTCCAGGAAGATCCCACATGCAGTGGAGCAACTAAGCCCTTGTGCCATAACTACTGAGCCTGCGCTCTAGAGCCCGTGAACCACAACTACTGAGCCTGCATGCCACAACTACTGAAGCTCTCGTGCCTAGAGCTTCACAACAAAAGAAGCCACCTCAGTGAGAAGGCCGCACACCACAACGAAGAGTAAGCCCCTGCTTGCCACGACTAGAGAAAGCCTACGCGTAGCAACGAAGACCCAACGCAGCCAAAAATAAATAAATAGATGAATAAATTTACTTTAAAAATTGCTTGTAAATCATTTTATTCTGTGCATTAAGGCTGCAATAAATTTGAAATACATTGAATAAACCGCAGTTACTCAACTAGAAACCCACTTTATTATACCATTTTCGAGTTTTCCAGAGGATATTGAAGTTTGCCAGATACTGATCAGATCGATCACCTTCTTTCATATATTATACTCTAACATACTAGTGGGCTTAGTTATCTGATGGCCAGTCTTTCTTTCTTCCTTTCCTGTAGATGCTATGGAGGTGTCATGAATAGTTGTCACCATGCAGACTAGCCTCTTGTCTTTCCATATAAGAAGAATCACTTCTCCCTTCTGTAAGAATGTCATTTCTACCCTGTGTAGAGTTTTAGATTTCTCCTTTAATTGGTTTGGTAGACCATGATTCTCTCTTATAGTCCTACAAACTCTGGTTTTGTTTTTCAACAACATTACAGATGTGGACAGACTGTTAGTAATAATTGTCTTGGTAAGTATGGTGCCATGAACCAAGGTTGTAGGACTAACATTATTGTTTCTTGCAGTTTCTTTCCTTCACCCATGTAAATCTCACGGTTGCATATATATCCAGTTTCACTTCCATTAAGCATCCTGACCAAAATTCCATATTTTGTAAATTTTCCAGGATTATAGGTTTTGAATCTGAGTCGTCCTCTCCACTTTATCATTGCCTCAAGTGATAGCTCTTGTTTGGCTGTATAGATCGATTGAGATTTTGGTAGAAAATAAGCCAAAAGAGGTTTAATTTTTGAAATTTTGTCTGCAGAAAGTGGAGTTTCTGAGTTATCGTTAAAGTGAAGAAATGTCATTATTTGTTTGAACCTTCTGCTCGTCCTAATCTTTGGTAAGACATGTGTTTCAAGTAAGGGATCAGTCGACCAATATTCTTTCCACTGTGACTTTCTTATTTGTCTCATCAAAATTATTAATCCAAGAGGCTTTTTCATGTCACTGTTGGTTACGTTAGTCCATTTTAAAGCCTTATCATACTTTTTATATGATTTTTCATTCTGTTGGTGATATAAGATTGTTTGAGAAGTGACCAACTCGAAAAAGTCATTACCAAAAATTAATTGTTATTTCACTAACACTTTGCGGGTTATTACATTCAGTAGTTACACCTGACACACCTGTAAAGTCTTCTAATTTTTGTGAAATGTTGTCTTCAATCCACTCTTATGTAGAAACAAAGGAGCATTCTTGAGTTTCATTTTCACTTTCCACAGTAGAGTCATTCACTAAGGTTTTTTGCCTTTTTTTCCGTCTAATAGTCACATCGTCTGAATCAGAATTATATTCTGAAGAACTGTCATCTTCTGAGACACTAGTATATATGTCGCTCAGACAGAGAAAGTGTCTGCATAAAATTCACCAGAAAATTCTTCTTCACTCAATTTTGCGATGCATCATTTTTGAAAATTTTACAGTAATAAACTTGCGTTTATAATGTACACAAGGTTGGAACAAAAACCTAATGGAGCAAAATGTGAAAGATGATAATCATAAGTTGTATAATGAACCCTGTATCAATGTTAAGTTCTAACAACTTCGCACGGTGTTGTTAATTGTGTCACTCTAAAAACGTATTGATATGTTTCCGGTCAATAAAGTTTGAGTAACAAAAGATGTATTAATGCATCTCTAGTCAAAAATGTGCTAATATTCTTTTGCTGGGATTTCCCTGGCAGTCCAGTGGTTAAGACTCTGTGCTTCTACTGCAGGGGGCACAGGTTTGATCCCTGGTTGGGGAACTAGGATCCTGCATGCTGTGCGGCATGGCCAAAAAAAAGAAAAAAAATTTCTGCCTTCAGATCTGGTCATATTTGCTTAAATTTAATATATGGTACGTATATATATAGTTATAATTGTTACATCCTCCTGGTGAATCAACTTCTTTATCATTACATAATGAACTTTGTCTCTTGTGATAGCTTTTTTTTTTTAAGAGTGATAGTTGTTTTTTAAAAATTAATTTATTTTTGGCTGTAGTGGGTCTTTGTTGCTGCACGTGGGCTTTCTCTAGTTGCAGTGAGCAGGGTCTACTCTTCATTGCGTTGTGTGGGCTTCTCTTGTTGCAGAACACGGGCTCTAGGCACGTGGGCTTCAGTAATTGTGGCATGCAGGCTCAGTAGTTGTGGCTCACCATAGAGTGCAGGCTCAGTAGTTGTAGCGCACAGGCTTAGTTGCTCCACAGCATGTGGGATTTTCCCAGACCAGGGCTCGAACCCATGTCCCCTGCATTGGCAGGCGGATTCTTAACCACTGCACCACCAGGGAAGTCCCTCTTGTGATAGTTTTTGATATAAAGGCTATTTGTCTCACTTAAGTATAGCTTACTCTGTTCTCTTCTGAGTTCCATTTACGTGGAATATCTCTTTCAATTCCTTCACCTTCAGCCTGTATGTGTCCTTAAGGTTGAAGTTACTCTATTGTAGGCAGCATATAGTTGAGGTTTTTTTTATTTGTTTGTTTTTTGTTTTTTCTGTTCAGCCACTGTATGTCATTTGATTGGAGAATATTTTTAGGACCTACTGTTGCTATCTTATTATTGTATGGCTGTTTTGCAGTTTCTTTCTTCTTCTCTTGCTGTCTTCCTTTGTGACTTGATGATTTTCTGTGGTAATATACTTTTTTGTTTTAAGTACCAAATCCTTTTTTTTTTTTTTTTTAATTTATTTATTTTTGGCTGCATTGGGTCTTTGTTGCTGGGTGTGGGCTTTTCTCTAGTTGTGGCGAACGGGGGCTACTCTTCGTTGGTGGTGTGTGGGCTTCTCACTGTGGTGGCTTCTCTTGTTGTGGAGCTCGGGCTCTAGGCATGCGGGCTTCAGTAGTTGTGGCACGTGGGCTCAGTAGTTGTGGCTCGTGGTCTCTAGAGCGCAGGGTCAGCAGTTGTGGCACATGGGCTTAGTTGTTCTGTGGCATGTGGGATCTTCCTGGACCAGGGCTCAAACCCGTGTTCCCTGCATTGGCAGGCGGATTCTTAACCACTGCACCACCAGGGAAGTCCCTGTGGTAATATGCTTTTATTCCTTTTTCCTTGTCTTTTGTTTCTACTATAGTTTTTTGCTTTGTGGTTACAATAAGGCTTATATGAAACATCTTATAGCATTCTATTTTATGCTAACAATGTAACTTCAATCTCATACAAAAAATCTACTCTTATACTTCCCCCACACATGCATTTTATGTTTTTGATGTCACAATTTACATGTTTTTATACTGTGTATCGGGTAACCATCAACAAGTTATTGTGGGTATAGTAGTTTTTAATACTCTTGTTTTTTATCCTTTGTAGTTGAGTAATTAACACAGTTTTACAGTATTAGAGTATTCTGAATTTGGCTATATATTTATATTTACCCGTGTGTTTTATATTTTCATATGATTTCATGTTAGTAGTTAGCATACTTTTTGTTTTTTTTTTGGCTGTGCTGGGTCTTAGTTGCAACATGCAGGATCTTCTATCTTTGTTGCACTACATGGGATCTAGTTTCCTGCCCAGGGTTTGAGCCCGGGCCCCCTGCATTGGGAGCATGGAGTCTTAGCCACTGGACCAGCAGGGAAGTCCCTAGTTAGCATACTTTTATTTCAGCTGGAAGAATTCTTTATAGTCTTTTGCCTTTCTGGTCAGGTACGTCAAGTGGTGATGAAATTCCTGTTTCTGTTTGAGAAAGTCTTTCTTCCTTATTACTGAAGAATAGTATTGCTGGTTAAGTATGCTTGGTTTGCAATTTTTTCCCCCCACCCCAGCATTTAGAACATATCATCTCACTGTCATGGTATGCAATGTTTCAGCTAAGAAAACCACTTTATGGGGGTTCCCTTGTATGAGGGTTTTCTTTTAACTTGCAGGTTTTAAAATTCTCTTTATCATTACTTTTTGAGTTTTATATTAATGTGTCTTGGTGAAGTCCTCTGTGGATTGAATATGTTTGGGGACTTCTGAGCATCATGTACCTGAATGTCCACTTTTCCCAGATTTGGAAAGTTTTCATCCATTATTTCTTTAAATAAATTTTCTGCCCCCTCCTCTCTCTCTACTCCTTTTAGGGCTCACATTATGCAAATATTGTTTTGTTTCACAGTGTCCCGTAATTCATGTAGACTTTTTTTTTTTTTTTTTTACTTTCTAGTTGTTTTGTCTTTTTTTTTTTCTCCTTTGACTGGATAATTTCAAAGACCCACCTTCAGTTTCATATTCATTGTTTTGATTGATCAAATTTGCTATTGATGCGCTACTGTGTTTCTCGTTTTGTTCATCATACTCTTTATGATAATTTCTGTTTGGTTCTTTTTCCTATTTTATGTTTGTTATTTTGAAACCTTATTTTGTTTGCATATTGTTTTCCTTATTTTGTTGGGTTGTCTGTGTTTTCTAGTAGCTCACTGAGCTTCATTAAAACAATTATTGTGGGCTTCCCTGGTGGCGCAATGCTTGAGAATCCGCCTGCCGATGCAGGGGACGTGGGTTCGTGCCCCGGTCCGGGAAGATCCCACATGCCGCGGAGCGGCTGGGCCCGTGAGCCATGGCCGCTGAGCCTGCGCGTCCGGAGCCTGTGCTCCGCAACGGGAGAGGCCACGACAGTGAGAGGCCCGCGTACCGCAAAAAAAAAAAAAAAAATTAAATTAAATTAAAAAAAAAAGAAAAAAAAAAAAAACAATTATTGTGAGGGACTTCCTTGGTGGTCCAGTGGTTAAGACTTTGTGCTTCCACTGCTGGGGCAAGGGTTCGATCCCTGGTCAGGGAACTAAGATCCCGCGTGTTTCATGACGTGGCCAAAAAAACCAACAATTATTGTGAATTTCTTGTCTGACAGCTTATAGATCTCCCTTTCTTTGGGGCAACTGATAACTTATTGTGTTTCTTTGGGGGTTGTCATGTTTCCTTGATTATTTTGTGTGTGTTTCCTGTAGCCTTGCTTTGATATTAATACATTTCATGGAGCAGTCATTTCTTTCAGACTTTATGTAAGGTTTTGGTGGGGAAGATCTTCACCTTTTTGTGGGTGTTAGTATGCCACCTTGATGGGTATTTGCTGTTCCAACTACAACAAGGCCCAGGGGCTTAGAGTCTGTCCAGCTCTGTCAACTGAGATCAGTGTCAGCAAAGACTGCAGGGGTCCTCAATAGCTAAAGTTGTGGGTATCCACAGTAGTAGAGAAGACTGCTGGGGATCTCCTGATCTCTTTCTCCCAAGGGAAATGTTTTGACTGAGAGGTTCCCTCTTGATTGTAAGTCCGGCTCTTGGTTGGGGGGTGGGGGTGCTTCATGGTGATGATAACATTGGTGTCTGATGTGCGGGCACAGTGGAGCAGATATAGATCTGGGTTCTAGGAAGTGAATAAATGCAGAGCAGTAGCAGATTTAGGGTCCCAGACACTGAACAGCTTGCAGCAGTGTTGACTTTGCTTTGTGAGATGCAGTCACACACTGGGCAGTGATGGAGCCTCGATTGGAGTATGGGTGCACACAGAAGTGTCTGGGGTCTGAGGAACTAGCTCACATAGTGGCCATGAATCTGGTGCCTGAGATGGGTATTCAGGTGACAGCTGTGGAGCCAGGTTATGGAATATGGGCATCCATGGCACAGTTGGGGCTCTGGGGTTTAGGGTGTGTGCAGGATTTATGGGGGTGGCAGCCATGGTTTTGAAATAGAGCAGTAGCTACTTTTGTAGGGGGAACAGGTGATTCGGCATATTATTCTCTTGCAGGTCCCCTGTGGTTATGGCTATTAGTTACCTTATTGAAAGAGCTGCCAGTACCCTCTGCAGAGCAGGCAGCTGATGTCCACACTATAAACACTTGCTCTCCTCTACCGTGCAGACGGTGGGATCTGCAGCTACACTGGGGCCTGTTGAGATTCTCTGAATCAAAGGCTACTGGGGTCCTTGGCAGAGCAGGGCATTGGGGAACGTGATGGTAGCCACTGTTTGGCTAATACACATAGTTCCCACCATTCATCTTATTTCCTATCCATCTCCACGTGTCTGTTAAGCTGATGTCCCCAGTGATCCTTTTTTTTTTTTTAATTTATTTATGTATTTATTTTTGGCTATGTTGGGTCTTTTTTGCTGCATGTGGGCTTTTTTTAGTTGTGTCGAGCAGCGCTACTCTTCATTGCAGTGTGTGGGCTTCTCATTGCGGTGGCTTCTCTTGTGGAGCACAGGCTCTAGATGCGTGGGCTTCAGTAGTTGTGGCACTTGGGCTCAGTAGTTGTGGCTCACAGGCTGTAGAGCTCAGGCTTAGTAGTTATGGCATACTGGCTTAGTTGCTCCACGGCATGTGGGATCTTCCTGGACCAGGGCTTGAACCCACATCCCCTGCATTGGCAAGCAAATTCTTAATCACTGCGCCACCAGGGAAGCCCCCCCCAGAGATCTTTTTTGTGTGGTTATTCTACTTTTCAATTTCCATTGTGTTGCTGCAGTGTTTTAATTGGATTTCTGAGTCCTCCAAGGGCCAGTTTCGTTTGCAGTTAGCTGTCTGTTTTTTGTTGGTGGTGAAGGCTGGTGTCCTTTGCTGTTATGCTGACATCACCTCTAGATCGGTTTTCTGGGTCTGTTATGTGCTGAGTTGCTCTGTGACGGTAGAAGTCATTCATCTGTCCTGTTTTTACCTTAGGATTTGTATCCTGCACGTACTATGTAGTTGCTTAACTAGGGCTTACAGGTGTGCCAGGATGGATATGACTCCAGTCATGGCATGGTGGGGCTCATAGGGGGCCTGGTCCTGGTGAATGGCAGCTGAGGAGAGTATGACATCAGGCTGTGTTCAAATCATACCAGGAATCTATCTTTGTTCAACCAGGGTTTAGGTGCCGTTTCCAGTGGTTATACCTTACTTCTTTCTTTCCTTTTCCACTGTTAACACTTGGCTGGCTTGTCAGTTCTACTACTTGTGATTCCTACTGTGACTTCCAACCCAGGGATAATTTCCACCTCTCTGGATTCCACATCTCCCCCATTTCTCTCACCACTCTTTCTGTAGTACAGGGCTTCCCTGGTGGCGCAGTGGTTGAGAGTCTGCCTGCCGATGCAGGGGATGCGGGTTCGTGACTCGGTCCGGGAAGATCCCACGTGCCGCGGAGCGGCTGGCCCCGTGAGCCATGGCCGCTGAGCCTGCGCATCTGGAGCCTGTGCTCCGCAACAGGAGAGGCCACAGCAGTGAGAGGCCCACGAGCCACAAAAAAAAAAAAAAAAAAAAGAAGAGTGGTCTGTAGTACTCACCAACATTGGTTGCGCTGTGATATGTTCACATTTCCCTAAATTGACTTTGAATGGCAGCTAATATGTTGCTGTGGGATTTTAATGGGCTTAGATGCATGTTTCTACCCAGACTCACATCAGCAGCAGAAAAATCCTGCAAGAAGCCGTTGGGAGAGAAATGAGTTGTAGACCCTGCTTCTCTTCCTTGTATCACATCCTATCTTTTGTTTCCTTCCCCTGGTGAGGTCTCCACTATTTTGTGATCTTGAGGCTCAGTAATGCAAAACAGTTGGCTGTTCTTTCAACTGAATTCCAACTTCTGTACCTTGAAAAGCATCTTATAGACTAATACCTAGATGAGACAGATGCACATCTGTGGTGAACTTTACCCTTCCCTATAGTCGACATGTTCTTGACCAGCATTTCTTTCTGTTCAGGTTGCTGCTGTGGAGCAGAGGATGCAGAGTCACCTTTTGAACAGATTGCTTCTCTAGGAATGTCACAGGCTAGGACTCCCAAGGCAGCTTTGTCTTCCCAGAAGACACATCCCTGTGAGATGTGTGGTCCAGTCTTGAGAAACGTTTTCCACTTGGCTGAGCGCCAGGAAACACAACACAGCCAGAAACTTTTGAGGTGTGGAGCATGTGCAAAACGATTTTATTTTAGTGCAAACTTTCAGCAGCACCAGGAGCAGCGCATGGAAAAGAAAACCCTCAGAAGCAGTGTGGATGAGGCCTTGTTTGTGAAGAGCTGCAGATTCCATGTGTTACAGAAGCCATTGTGCTGTGGGGAGTTTGAAAAGGACTTCCCAACCATCGTGGGACATGTACAGCAACAGGCCACTCATACTGTGGAGAAGCCAAACACAATCACCCAGTGCGGGTCAACCTCACAAGGCAAGAAAAACTGTCACACATGGGGAGAACGCAAGAAAGCCCTCAGCCCCAAACATACACTTGTTCAGGACCATGGTGTCCATAGTGGAAGACAGTCTTTTGTGTGCAGTGAATGTGGGAAAGCATTCAAGTACAAATCCTCATTTGTTCTGCACCAGAGAATCCACACTGGAAAAAAGCTTCATGTATGTGGTGAATGTGGAAAATCTTTTAGGCAAAGCTCAACCCTCTGTCAACATCGAAGAATTCATACTGGAGCAAGGCAGTACAAGTGCAGCAAATGTGGGAAATCCTTAAGCCACAAATCTGTTCTCATCTATCCCCATCCATGGCGCAGTGGAGAAAACAGTTATGTGTGCAGTGAATGTTCGAAATCTTTTAGCCATAGCTCAGTGTTAATTCCACATAGGAGATTTCAAATTGGAGAAAGGCCTTATAAGTGTAGTGACTGTGTGAAATCTTTTACTTCTGTGTCTGCACTCAGTTATCATCAGAGATCTCACACAGGAGAACGACCTTATGTGTGCAGTGATTGTGGGAAATCTTTTATCTCTAGTTCTGACCTCCGTTACCATCAGAGAGTTCATTCTGGAGAAAGGCCTCATGAGTGCAGTGAATGTGGGAAATCTTTTATCACTCGTACTGCTCTCCGTTATCATCACAGAGTTCACACTGGAGAAAGACCTTATGAGTGTAGTGAATGTGGGAAGTCCTTTACCCGAAAAAATAACCTAATTATACACCTAAGAGTGCACTCAGGAGAAAGGCCTTATGAGTGTAGTGAATGTGGGAAATCTTTTACCTTTAGCTCCAGCCTTCGTTATCATCAGAGAGTACACACTGGAGAAAGACCTTATGAGTGCAGTGAATGTGGGAAATCTTTTAACAATAGGTGGACACTCATTCGACACCGAAGAATTCACACAGGAGAAAAGCCTTATGTGTGCAATAAATGTGGGAAATCTTTTTCTTGCAGCTCCACCCTCCAGTATCATGAACGAGGTCACCTTGGGGAAAGACCTTATGGTTGCGATGAATGTGGGAAGTCTTTTACCACTAGCTCTGCCCTCCGTTATCATCAGAGAATTCACACAGGAGAAAGGCCTTATGAGTGCAGTGAATGTGGGAAATCTTTTATTTCTAGGTCTGACCTCCAGTATCATCAGAGAGTTCATTCTGGAGAAAGGCCTTATGAGTGTAGTGAATGTGGGAAATCCTTTATCCGAAGGAATAACCTCCTTTTACACCAGAGAGTTCACACAGGAGAAAGGCCTTACAACTGTAGTGAATGTGGGAAATCTTTTAACAATAGGTGGACACTCATTCAACACCAGAGAGTTCACACAGGAGAAAAGCCTTATGTGTGCAGTGAATGTGGAAAATCCTTTACCTCCAGCTCCACCCTCTGTTATCATCAGAGAGTTCATGCAGGAAAAAGGCCTTATGAATGCAGCGAATGTGGGAAATCTTTTACCTCTAGTTCTACCCTCCGTTATCATCAGAGAGTTCACACAGGCGAAAGGCCTTATGAATGCAGTGAATGTGGGAAATCTTTTACTTTTAGTGCCAGCCTCCGTTATCATCACAGAGTGCACACTGGAGAAAGGCCTTATGAGTGCAGTGAATGTGGGAAATCCTTTAAGGATAGATCACAATTCAATAAACACCGGAGAGCTCACACTGGAGAAAGACCTTATGAGTGTGGTGAATGTGGGAAATCTTTTAGCCAAAAATCTTCCCTCTCAACACACCGGAAAATTCATAATAGAGAACGGTCTTATGAGTGTAGTGCATGTGGGAAGTCTTTTACTTCTATCTCTGGCCTTGGTTATCATCAGAGAGTTCACAGGGGAGAAAAGCCTTATCAGTGCAATGAGTGTGGGAAATCTTTTACCAATAGCTCCATACTGATTCGACACCAGAGAGTTCACACAGGAGAAAGACCTTACGTGTGCAGTGAGTGTGGGAAATCTTTTACTAGTAGTGCCACCCTCTCTTATCATCAGAGAGTTCATGCAGGCAAAAGGCCTTATGAGTGCAGCAAATGTGGGAAATCTTTTACCTCCAGTTCCACCCTTCGTTATCATCAGAGAGTTCATGCAGGAGATAGGCCTTATGAGTGCAGTGAGTGTGGGAAATCATTTATCTCTAGCTCTAAACTCCGCTACCATCAGAGAGTTCACACAGGAGAAAGGCCTTATGTGTGCAGTGAGTGTGGGAAATCCTTTAGGGATAGTTCCCAATTTAGTCAACACCGGAGAGGTCACACTGGAGAAAGGCCATACGAGTGTAGAGAATGTGGGAAATTTTTTATGCGAAAATCTACCCTTTCTCAACATCAGAGAGTTCACACTAGAGAAAGGCCTTAGATGTGCTGGGGATGTGCAGTTTTCTTGTTTAGTGTAAGGATTCCAGAGGAAACTGAGGAGCCATATTTCTGAATTAACTTTCAGACATTTGAGCATGCACAGTGGGGAGATTTCCCCATAAGTTTCAGTTATGTGGGAAGCGTGTGACTATGTTGCACTCTCTAACCTGTCCAGGGCTCTTCCCAGATTTATGTCACTTCCATCTCTGGGGTCAAGGCCGTTTCGCCTCCACCACCTGGCAGGTTCACAGTGTGCTCAGGGAAGCTGACTTCTGTCCTCCAATGTACTGGCCAAGTTAGGAGTCACCTGAACTTTTACAGTATCAGCTTTCACTCTTCCCTGACTTATCTTGGACATGGACCTGGTCAATGTTGGCCCAGAAGATACCAAAAGTTCAGCTGGCAGCTTGCAGAGAATGACAAGACAGGGATGTGTTGGCCTCACGTGATAGTAGTTTTTCCAGCTTCCAAATCATGAACTGGGTAACTGCCTGCTGCAGATTGCTTTGGCTTGTACAGTAATCAAGGCCTTACAAGCTCTTTATGTCCTCTTTAATCTTGGAAGTTCTGTTTACTGTGCAGATAGTTTATACACAGGTTTGTATTGTGTAAGCCTAAAGGGGAGAACAATTTTTAGGGGTCTCAAAATTTCTGTCTGAGGAGGGACGGTATGTTGGCAGACAGTAGCTTGCCAATTTTGACCAAATTTGCATTGCTGCCCACTGCCTCCTAGGAAAGACTGCAGGGATTTCTGGTTTTCATTTGAAGCCTGGAGGCTTGGTGTTTTAGGAGTCTCCAAGATGTCCCTGAGAAGCAGCAGCTGTGAGAATCTCAAGAGCTTTGAAAACAATGAATTTTTTCCCTTTCTCAAAGGAGAGGTCACAAGGCCATTTCAGCACTGTTGAGGGATTATCTTCCCTAGGTCTACAGAGAGCCATATTCCCTGATGGCCACAACTTATTGGCCTAGTGTCACTGGTTCTAAGACCATTGGGTCCAGGGGAAACCATAATTGGTACAGAAACTGGTTTACTAGGGAGAGGAGGAGGCTGCAGTCTACTAGTGTGTCAATGTAAAAATGACTGCGGAGAATCAGTTTGTACACAAATCTCAGTACCTCCACGCATGTTTATCTTGTATAGCTGAAGTCATCAGAGAAAATAAAAATAATTGAAAGGTTTTGTGGATTCCTTTAGCCTCTGTAATATTCACCTCAAGGCCATTACTGCACAGGCAGGAAGAAAGAGAAAAAAGGGGATCTAGTCCACAGATGTGGCTCTTGTGACCCAGACAGCATTCCTGTTTGACTTCAGATGGAAATGCTCTTTATTGCTCACCATATTTGCTGCCACTGAGGCAAGACTGACTGCTGCCCCAACCCCCCAGGGCATAAGGAGAGAAATGGTGGAGTCAGTATAAGGTTGCCAAACCTATTTTCTGAAAGGACTGGGACATAGAGATCTTTAAATCTTGAGCTATTTTTTAAAGCTTTACTAAGGTATAATTTATATGTGCTAATACGAATATATTTAAAGTGTACAATTTGATAAGTTTTGACATAAGTGTGAATCTCTGAGACCATCATCATAGTCCTAATACTGACCATATCTGTCATGGTACATTTACCTCGTTCCTATTATAATCTCCTTGCCATTCTCACCTCTCCAAGTAACCATTGATTTACTTTCCTTACAGTAGATACCTTGCATTTTCTTGAATTTATATTATTGGAATCATATGTTGTTTACCGTATTTTTTTGTTTTCCTTTATGTATCATAATTACTTTGAGATTCATCAGTGGTATATAGTGCTTTTGGTTTTTGTTTTGGTTTTGGCTGAGTAATATTTTTCGATATGCGATGGTTTATCCATTCTCTTTATGGGCATTTGGCTTGTTTCTAGATTTTCACTTCTGAAAATAAAGCTGGTATAAAAATTGTGTTCTTTATATGAATATATGAAGACTATATATGTTTCTTTTATCTTTTGTCAGTAACTTAGAATGTAATGTATGAGTCACAACTGTTTTACTTTTTCTTTGGCTGCGCTGGGTTTTCATTGTGGCAAGTGGGCTCTTCCTTGCAGCCTGTGGGGTTAGTAGCCCTACAGGCATGTGGGATGTTAGTTCCCCGACCAGGGATCGATCCCCTGTCCCCTACATTGGGAGGCAGATTCTTAACCACTGGACCACCAAGGAAGTCCCACAACTGTTTTACTTTTGAAGAAACTAACATACTGTGATCTAAAATGATTGTACCTTTTGCATCTTACCAGCAATGTATGACAATTCCATTTCTTCCATATTCTACTGAATACTTGGTTTATCAGTCGTGTTAATTTTAGCCTTCTAACTGAGTTTTTAGAGTTACATCACTTTTTGTTTTGAGTTAACGTAAGGATTCATGATGAGCATTTTTTCAGATGTTCATTTGCTATTTGTGTATCTTTGTTAAAATATTTGCTCAAATCTTTTTCTTTATTGACCTTTGGCTATTTTCCTTTAACAAATAGGACAATGAAACAACAAAGATGTATGTTGGAATTTCACTCATTTTTTAATATTTTTAATATTATTTTTAAAAAGTGATTTTGCTTTATGGAGTAACTTTACTGGCAGAATGTTCTCATTTGAAAAAAATCTGCAGTATTCATAATGCAGTGGATACTTAGACATACCATTTTAAATTTAATCTGCATTTTTAACATTTTCTATATTCTTAAGTTTAGTCACTGAAGAATACAATAAAGCCTTGTTTTATAGTGCTTACACATTTTCCTGGTTTATATCACCATGGAAGTTGGTGGGTTGGAGCAGATGGGGACAAGATTTATTTTTCTATCTATCTATCTATTGCTGTGTTGGATCTTTGTTGCTGCTCACCGGCTTTCTCTAGTTGCAGGAGTGGGGACTACTCTTCATTGTGGTGCGCAGGCTTCTCATTGTGGTGGTTTCTCTTTGTTGCGGAGCACAGGCTCTAGGCTCATGGGCTTCAGTGGTTGTGGCGCACGGACTTTGTTGCTCCATGGCATGTGGGATCTTGCCAGATCAGGGCTCGAACCCGTGTCCCCTGCATTGGCAGGTGGATTCTTAATAACTGCGCCAGCAGGGAAGTCCCAGGGACAAGATTTCATCAGGATGGACTGGTCTTTCCTTTGAGTCCCAAAGCCTGGCTGGGAGCAGGGGTGGGGGATGACGAGATCAGTGGTCACACTCCACAAGTCCTCATCCAGGCTTTGGGTTTAAATTCTGCACCCCTGACCAGTGCAAGGACCCACAGGCAAACACTCCTCCCCAGGCCTGTTTTCTCCTATGTAAGGTGGGCATTAGGAGCTGACCTGCCTCTGGTCCACTGAAAGGTGTGAAGAGGGGAGCTGTCCATTCTTATGCAGCTCCCTTTGCGGCTGACATTCTGGTGCCAGCCACCTTTAGCTTCCCCTGATGTCCTCAGATCCCTCTAGCCCCAGACCTCTCTATCCCCAGGGGCATGTCAGAAATAAAGGGGACGTCTCACAGCCCACAATCTGGGTCAGCCCCCACGGACTTACATGCATCGAGGAGGGGGCTGCTGGGTACTGAGGTCTCCGTGTGGTTTCCCCAGTGGGAAATAATCTGGGCAACTTGCTAAAGCTCCTTGAGCCTCAGTTTGCTGACTTGGACATAGAGGTGTTAACTTTGGCCCCTGGGAGGATCAATGAAAGTAACAAAACACTGAGCACTTAACACCTGAATTCCAGGGTTTGTATTTTGAGCTTGTATGTGACATATTTATTTAAAATTTTAATAGAAAATATTTTCATAATTTTCCTTTTCACAATTCTGTTATTGTACTTAACTCTAATTTATTGGTATTTTTATTGTATTAGTAATGTTCTCATTTTGTTCCATTTTATAGAGTACCATGTAAGTTAATATAAATGTCATGTAAATATACTGAAATTTTACTCAATCCATATGTGTATCATTGTTATAGCTATTTCTCCTGAATCCATTTACTCTGTGACATTGATAGCACACTCATCAATTGATGGCTTATCACAGAAATAGTTTGATTCTTTTTCAAGTGTACTGAGAGATCTTTTTTTTTTAACTTTTTTAATTGCTTTACAGTGGTGTTAGTTTCTGCTTTATTACAAAATGAATCAATTATACATATACATGTGTCCCCATATCTCCTCCCTCTTGCATCTCCCTCCCTCCCACCCTCCCCATCCCACCCATCCAGGTGATCACAAAGCACCGAGCTGATCTCCCTGTGCTATGCGGCTGCTCCCCACTAGCTATCTATTTTACGTTTGGTAGTGTACATATGTCCGTGCCACTCTCTCACTTTATCATAGTTTACCCCTCCCCCTCCCCATATCCTCAAGTCCATTCTCGAGTAGGTCTGTGTCTTTATTCCCGTCTTGTCCCTAGGTTCTTCACGACATTTCATTTTTTCTTAGATTCCATATATATGTGTTAGCATATGGTATTTGTCTTTCTCTTTCTGACTTACTTCACTCTGTATGACAGACTCTAGGTCCATCCACCTCACTACAAATAACTGCATTTCGTTTCTTTTTATGGCTGAGTAATATTCCATTGTATATATGTGCCACATCTTCTTTATTCTCCTGATGATGGACACTTAGGTTGTTTCCATCTCCTGGCTATTGTAAATAGAGCTGCAATGAACATTTTGGTACATGACTCTTTTTGAATTATGGTTTTCTCAGGGTATATGCCCAGTAGTGGGATTGCTGGGTCATATGGTAGTTCTATTTGTAGTTTTTTAAGGAACCTCCATACTATTCTCCATAGTGGCTGTACCAATTCACATTGCCACCAGCAGTGCAAGAGTGTTCCCTTTTCTCCACACCCTCTCCAGCATTTATTGTTTCTAGATTTTTTAATGATGGCCATTCTGACCGGTGTGAGATGATATCTCATTGTAGTTTTGATTTGCATTTCTCGAATGATTAATGATGTTGAGCATTCTTTCATGTGTTTGTTTGCAGTCTGTGTATCTTCTTTGGAGAAATGTCTTTTAGGTCTTCTGCCCATTTTTGGATTGAGTTGTTTGTTTTTTTGTTATTGAGCTGCATGAGCTGCTTGTAAATTCTGGAGATTAATCCTTTGTCAGTTGCTTCATTTGCAAATATTTTCTCCCATTCTGAGGGTTGTCTTTTGGTCTTGTTTATGGTTTCCTTTGCTGTGCAAAAGCTTTGAAGTTTCATTTGTTTATTTTTGTTTTTATTTGCATTTCTCTAGGAGATGGGTCAAAAAGAATCTTGCTGCGATTTATGTCATAGAGTGTTCTGCCTATGTTTTCCTCTAAGAGTTTGATAGTTTCTGGCCTTACATTTAGGTCTTTAATCCATTTTGAGCTTATTTTTGTGTATGGTGTTGGGGAGTGTTGTAGTCTCATACTTTTACATGTACCTGTCCAGTTTTCCCAGCACCACTTATTGAAGAGGCTGTCCTTTCTCCACTGTGCATTCACATTATCAAAGATAAGGTGACCATATGTGTGTGGGTTTATCTCTGGGCTTTCTATCCTGTTCCATTTATCTATATTTCTGTTTTTGTGCCAATACCACACTGTCTTGATTACTGTAGTTTTGTAGTGCAGTCTGAAGTGATCTCTTACTTCTGTTTGCCCTAACTGATTAACTAATTCTCTTCAGATCCTCTTTAAACATATTTCATTTATTATGCTGAAATGCAAAATGACCAATTCTATTAGAGTATGTTATTTCATATACTACCAGATAGTCTTTTCACATAAGATTTTGTTCATTAGTTTTTTTTCCTTCCCTTGAAACTCAATGCAAGTTTTGTTTATTTAAAAATAGTTTATTTAATATGACGTAAACAACAGATAACTACTTAGAAAACATTTTTTTTTTTTTTTTTGCGGTAAGCGGGCTTCTCACTGTTGTGGCCTCTCCCGTTGCGGAGCACAGGCTCCAGACGCGCAGGCCCAGCAGCCATGGCTAATGGGCCCAGCCGCCTCGCGGCATGTGGGATCCTCCCGGACTGGGGCACGAACCCGTGTCCCCTGCATTGACAGGCGGACTCTCAACCACTGCGCCACCAGGGAAGCCTGGAAAACATTCTTGTTTCAATGAATATTCATTTGAATGTACTGGAAAGCTTGCAAGTAAGTTTTTTTTTTGCTGTATTTTTTTTTTTTTT
>RJWK010024286.1:0-28480 GCA_004363435.1 Platanista minor
TATCTTAATTCCAACCTCCTAATTTATCCCTCCCCCACCCCTCTTTCCCCTTTGGTAACCATATATTGGTTTCCTATGTCAGTGGGTCTCTTTCTGTTCATTTCATTTGTATCATTTTTTTAGATTTCACATATGTGATATCATATGATATTTCTCTTTGTCTGACTTCACTTAGTATGATAATCTCTAGGCCCACCGATGTTGCTGCAAATGGCATTATTTCATTCTTTTTTGTGGCTGAGTAATATTCCATTGTATATATGTAACACATCTGCATCCATTCCTCTGTCAATGGACATTTAGGTTGCTTCCATGTCTTGGCTATTGTAAATAGTGATGCAATGAACATTGGGGTGCATGTATCTTTTCTAATTATGGTTTTCTCCTGATATATGCCGAGGAGTGGGATTGCAGGATCATGTGTAGCTCTATTTTTAGTTGTTTAAGGAACTTGCATACTGTTCTCCACAGAGGCTGTATCAATTTACATTCTCACCAACAGTGTAGGAGAGTTCCCTTTTCTCTGCCCCCTTTCCAGCATGTATTGTTTTTAGACTTCTTGATGATGGCCATTCTGACTGTTGTGAGATGATATCTCATTGTCATTTTGATTTGCAGTCTCTAATAATTAGTGATTTTGAGCATCTTTTCATGTGCCTTTTAGCCACCGATATGTCTTCTATAGAGAAATGTCTATTTAGATCTCCTGCACACTTTTTGATTGGGTGGTTTTTTTTGTTGACATAGAACCACATGATCTGTTTATATATTTTGGAGATTAATTCCTTGTCAGTTGTATCATTTGCAAATATTTTCTCCCATTCTATGGATTGTCTTTTCGTTTTACTGATGGTTTCATTTGCTGTGAAAAAGCATTTAAGTTTAATTAGGTCCCATTTGTTTGGTTTTGTTTTTATTTTCATTATTCTAGGAGGTGGATCCAAAAAAATATTGCTGCGATTTTTGTCAAAGAGTATTTCGCCTATTTTTTCCTCTAGGAGTTTTATAGTATCCAGTCTTACATTTAGGTCTTTAATCCATTTTGAGTTTATTCATAATAATTCTTGAGGTAATTATTCTATATTCCTTTTAGAAACATACTTTATTTAGTGACTCATGTAATAGATAACCTAAATGTACATTATTAGGAGAAAGGTTAAACAAATTATAGGTTGGCCATATAATAAAAGTATGCAGCAGTTGGTATTGGTGACAAAGATTTAGTTCTACTGACAAGGAAATTTTTTTCTTATATTTAATTAAAACAATTTGGAGAACAGTGTTTTTTTAATGCACATTTAAAGTAAATGGTGTATTAGTTTGATTTGTCTTGTTATCTTACAGAAATAGATGAAAATATTTATAATAATTTTAAAACGCTATAACTATGTGTACCTATATACAGAGAAGTACTTGAAATATATGGGATATGCATCAAACTTTTATTCCCTAGTCTCCTGTTTGTTGTTTGATTTTTTATTTTTTGTCCATGTGTTTATATGTGTGCATGTATATGTTTGGCAAGGTATGTTTATGCACCTGTAAATTAGATCAAGAGGGATAAAACAAACAAAACATTGATGCCATTTCCATTATGTAAATAAAAATAAAAACATTGGGTCTAATGGAAATATGTTTTCGATAAAACACATTCAAGCTTATGCTTTAATGCAGATTTAAATTTATCATTTCATTCAGCCTTAGGAATAATGACTAAAATAAATTTTAAAACCTAAGAGAAATTTTGAGTCAGAGTTGAACTGTTCTTCCTACTTTTATCTCTTCTATGCAGACAAATTTTATCTTTAATATTATAAACCTCCGAGTTTCAGATTGTACAGGTTAATTTTCAATAGCATGGCTGAATATTTTGGGGCTCATCCAAGCTGAGTCTTTGGAGACTCGAGCACTGTTGTGTGTTGACCTTGTGGGTTGATTTTCTTCCTTCTTCTCAGCAACATTCAAAGCTAGACCTATGCAGGCAGAATACCAAGTAAGAGCTTCTAGCCAAGTTTTTAGGTTTTTACATTGCATTTTGTGTGCTTACTTTGTTTTTAAATAGTATCAGTTTTATTATAAATGTCACAGAAATGCAAGGAATAAGCTTTGAAAATACATTTAGATAATACAGAAAATTATAAAGAAAATAAAAATTATCCATAACCTTGACACCAGATATAACTAAATTTTTTTTAACATCTTAATTGGAGTATAATTGCTTTACAGTGTTATGTTAGTTTCTGCTGTATAACAAAGTGAAACAGCTATAAATATACATATATCCCCATATCCCCTCCCTGTTGCACCTCCCTCCCACCCTCCCTATCCCACCCCTCTAGGTGGTCACAAAGCACCAAGCTGATCTCCCTGTGCTACGCAGCTGCTTCCCATTAGCTATCTATTTCACATTTGGTAGTGTATATATGTCACTGCTACTCTCTCACTTCGTCCCAGCTTACCCTTCTCCCTCCCGATGCCCTCAAGTCCATTCTCTACATCTGCATCTTTATTCCTGTCCTGCCCCTAGGTTCATCAGCACCATTTTATTTTTTAGATTCCATGTATATGTGTTAGCATACGGTATTTGTTTTTCTCTTTCTAATTTACTTCACTCTGTATGACAGATTCTAGGTCCATCCACCTCACTACAAATAACTCAATTTCATTTCTTTTTATGGCCAAGTACTACTCCATTGTATGTATGTGCCACATCTTCTTTATCCACTCATCTGTTGATGGACACTTAGGTTGCTTCCGTGTCCTGGCTATTGAAATAGTGCTGCAATGAACATTTTGGTACATGATTCTTTGAATTATGGTTTTCTCAGGGTATATGCCCAGTAGTGGGATTGCTGGGTCATATGGTAGTTCTATTTTTACTTTTTTAAGGAACCTTCATACTGTTCTCCATAGTGACTGTATCAATTTACATTCCCACCAACAGTGCAAGAGGGTTCCCTTTTCTCCACATCCTCTCCAGCATTTACAGTTTGTAGACTTTGATGATGGCCATTCTGACTGGTGTGAGGTGATACCTCATTGTGGTTTTGATTTGCATTTCTCTAATGATTAGTGATGCTGAGCATCCTTTCATGTGTTTGTTGGCAATCTGTATGTCTTCTTTGGATAAATGTCTATTTAAGTCTTGTGCCCATTATTGGATTGGGTTGTTTGGTTTTTTGATGTTGAGCTGCATGAGCTGCTTGTATATGTTATCCAAAGCAATCAGAGAAGAGAAAGAAATAAAAGGAATCCAAATCAGAAAAGAAGAAGTAAAACTATCACTGTATGCAGATAGTTTATCACTGTAAACTATCTCTGTGTATGATACTATACGTAGAGAATCCTAAAGACGCTACCAGAAAACTACTAGAGCTAAGCAATGAATTTGGTAAAGTAACAGGATACAACATTAATGCACATAAATCTCTTGCATTACTATACACTAATGATGAAAAATCTGAAAGAAATTAAGGAAACACTCCCATTTACCACTGCAACAAAAAGAATAAAATACCTAGGAATAAACCTACCTAAGGAGGCAAAAGGCCTGTATGCAGAAAACTATCAGACACTGATGAAAGAAATTAAAGATACAAACAGATGAAGAGCTATACCATGTTCTAGGATTGGAAGAATCAACATTGTGAAAATGACTACACTACCCAAAGCAATCTACAGAATCAATGCAATCCCTATCAAACTACTAATGACATTTTTCACAGAACTAGAAAAAAAAATTTCACAATTTGTCTGGAAACACAAAAGACCCCGAATAGCCAAAGCAGTCTTGAGAAAGAAAAACGGAGCTGGAGGAATCAGACTCCCTGACTTCAGAGTATACTACAAAGCTACAGTAATCAGGACAGTATAGTACTGGCACAGAAACAGAAGTACAGATCAATGGAACAGGATAGAAAGCCCAGAGTTAACCCCATGCACATATGGTAACCTTATCTTTGATAAAGCAGGCAAGAATATACAATGGAGAAAAGCCTCTTCAATAAGTGGCGCTGGGAAAACTGGACAGCTACATATAAATGAATGAAATTAGAACACTTCTTAACACCGTACACAAAAATAAACTCAAAATGGATTAAAGACCTAAATGTAAGGCCAGACACTGTAAAATTCTTAGAGGAAAACATAGGCAGAACACTCTATGATATAAATCACAGCAAGATCCTTTTTGATCCACCTCCTAGAGAAAGGGAAATAAAAACAAAAATAAACAAATGGGGCCTAATGAAGCTTAAATGCTTTTGCACAGCAAAGGAAACCATAAACCACATGAAAAGACAATCCTCAGAATGGGAGAAAATATTTGCAAACGAAGCAACTGACAAAGGATTGATCTCCAAAATAACTGTAAATATTTTTATTTATTTCCCTCAGGTAGCAAAACTTAAATTTTATTTTTGCTTTTAATCCACTTTGTTTATTTACTATCTTGTGATATATTTAACCATGCCACTAAATAAGTATAAAAATCATAGTTTTTAATAACTGCTAGTATACCATTTAATTAATCAATTTTCTCTTGTTAGGAAATTACATTGTTGACATCATTCTATTGTTACAAATAACATTATGTGAAGAATAATTTGTATGTGAATCTTTCAGGAGTTTTATGGGTTTTATGATTATTTTTAAGTTCATATATTTAGAACTAGGATTTCTGGGCCAAATTTTATAAGTATTTTAATATAGCCTTTAAAATCTTCATAAAATTATTGTTATTATTGTTATTGTACAAAATTACAATAACAATTTACCTGTCTAGATTACCTTTTCTGCTTTACACTGGTTAATACTTTTTCTTAGGAAATGTCCAGAGAGTACTTTGAGGTGGTTTTGTGTGTGTGTGTGTGTGTGTGTGTGTGTGTGTGTTTGTAGGAATGTCATGGCATTTTCCCATCTTTGCCTTACTTGAATCTTTGACACACACAGAGAATATAATAATCAATACACTGTATCAATACAACCATGATAATCGAAAAGAAATTTCAAAAATCTCCTCATTCATTTCCCTCTACTTGACTGAATATAAGATCGCCTTATATTGTAGTAGTTCTGCTTATATCTTACTTCCCCAACAAATAGTAATCAATGAAACCTATCTGTAATCAGTTACATATTCTCTAGATATTAAGTATGTTTTAAGCTGGGAACCACAAGGTCCACATGCCACAGTAACATCCACTGTTACTTGGGTAACCCCATCTTCTAATTGAACCTGCCCATGCTTATTTCTATTTATGATGCCTATTCCAATTAGCTATCAGGCTGTACTCTTCAAGAATCAGTTGATATGTAATTTCTTAATCTTCTTTTAGGGAAGGGCAACGAAGCTTTGAAAATCTCTCTCTATATTTTTTTCCCCATCTTATAACAAGGAAAATATCATCAAGAAAGAGAGAAAAGGAAATATAAATCACTGCTTGATTTTTATCTTGATGGCAAATTTGTATCCTATTCTTTCTATACCAATCTAGTAAATGTACTGATAGCAAGAATCATTCTCAGGTTTCTAAGAAATTTACACTTCTTGATTTTCCCATAAATGAACTTAGTTTCCAATTAAACACCATTCTATAGAGTGATAGGAGTTGATCAAGTTAGGATTTCCCTTTATTTTTCTGATGATCATATCTATCTTTGGGAGCTAATACGGTTTCAAAAAATCAGTGTAGAGAGGAGGAAGGACAATGATGTTTGGTCCTCAGTGTTGTCAGCTTTTTTGATAGAGATAGCTGTGGTATATGCATTTACATCTGGACTTCACTTATTAGTCTAGAGTGGCCACTTTTCTCCTGACCACAAAAACTCTTAGGTTTCTTCATGTCCTGGACCATATCAGTGCCAGTCTGGACAGCACTGAAGAGTTCTCACATGTCCTGAGCCACACTAAAGTGTTGTCTCAGGTGCTTTTCTCTAGGCATCCATACCATTTACACATTTCATCTGTTCTTGCCCATGAAGGGAGCCTGAGGTCTTGTCACTACCCTGGGCTTTACAGAGAAATGGAATACAAACTCCTTCCACTCCGAGGTTCCCAAATTTTCCCAGGCATTTCTCTTGCTTTCTCACTTCCAGGCCTCAGTCAGAGGGGGAATGGCCATTTCCAATTTTATTCTCTTCCCCTTTTCTCCAGTTTAGGCAAAACTTACTAGTTTCTAGAGCAGCAAAAACTAACTCTGACATATTTCTCAAATCTTTTGTCTTAGGTCTAATCCACAGCTTTTGAAACTAGGAAGTAAATAATTGGATTCTTTTTATCTCTGTGTTTTTGCTATGTTAATCTCTTCTTCTGGAGAATCCTGGCTGTTGACTGAATGGTGGTGGAAAGAGGGGCAGAAAGAATTGTCCATAGAAATTCTGAGTAGAAAACAATCACATAGAATAAAAAATGAAATTTTTATCACACTACATCTTTCTTGACAACATCCTTTTCATTCATCTCTGTTCCTCAGTGAGTTCAATTCTCAGCATAAAGGCTTTGGGCAACATTTCAGTCACCTCATCTCTGAAAAGGAGGTAATCACAGAAATTAAGTGCTAAGATCATGATAAACGTTAAGTGAGATAATGCTTGCAAATAGAATTTCAAGTTTGAAGCACAGAAGTAAAGTTATTAATGTTAGCTACTGTTATTAGTTAATATTTTGGAATAAACCAAGCTATTTCCCACCTCAATTCCTTACTCTATGATTCTTCACATACTTAGATCTTTCTAATTACTTCAGGGGCTGAATAATACTAGTTGGATGGATAGATGAATGAATGAATGAAGAATTAATGACTTACCATTTTACATTTAGTAGTATACATTTAGTAATATTAGCAATAAGCTTTACTAATTTAATATCCAGGATTTTTCACAATTTCTTTTTTAAATATTTAAAGCATTATACTCATGAATCATTATTATTTACTCACAAATCTGCCATTGACATAGGAGGAAATTGTAATTGAGTCCATTTTGCCTATGGTAAAAATAATTCTCAGGCAACATTTCAAAGTGAAAACACTAAAACATTCACTTCAACACTGCAGACCTGACTTTTGCAGCCCTTAGACTGATTCAACCACTGATATTTGACCCAGATGTCTTTGTATGATTTGTCTTTACAAAGGCCGTGAATAAGAATATTCACTATGAAAAAATGAATCATCAAGTAATTATATCTATTTAAATTTTAAAGAAGAATTTGTTGTGGCATTTTGTTTATTTTAATATAGTTACCTATTTTCTATATCTGCCTTATTCAAGCAATTCTTTAAATCAACTTCTTCAAAATAATAAATGTAGCATGACTGAAATATCTGGTACAAAATATGGAAAAAAGAAAGGCAAAACATTGTGGTGAAAGAAGCACTAGATTTAAGTACTGATTCTACTATCAAACAGCTGTTTAAATGTTTGAGAGTCACATTAGATAACTGAACCTCTGTTTCGATATACTTAAAAGGGCTGTTCTAGTTAGTATAATCTTAGTTGCAACTAATAGAAAAGATCACTGAAATTAAGCAGTGTAGAAAGTTTAGTTGTTCATATACCTGTAAATTTCAGCCTTAGCATATAGCTTCAGATGAGGCTTTTTAAATAAACAATGGTATGAAACAATGGTTTTCTTATCTTTTTTATGGAAGTAAGGGTAAGACAGTGGTACTCATCGTTCCACTGAGGTGGTTTCATCTGATTAGGTGTCCTCATAGACTCACAGTGGCAAAAGCAATTTTAGACACTCATTTTCTCACACTGTATTATTTGGAATGGAATTTTTTTCTTTGGAGTCTAGACAGTTTCTCTGGACTCAGACAATGATTCTAATTATATTTTTGTAGTTACTTGTTTGCCTACCTGTGGTGGATTAAAGATGGCCACAAGCACTTTGACATTGCTTGCACTGAAAAATGGGATCTATATCCTTGTCCCTTAAATCACAAGTGGAAGCTCTGTGACTTCTTTGACCAGTAGAATTGTACAAGTGATACTGAGGCAATTTCTGATCCCAGTCAAGAAGATACTGGCTGTTTCTACTTCTTACCACTTGTAATACTCACTCTTAGACCTTGCTACCAAACTATAAGTAAGCCCAACTAGCAAAAGGCCCACATGAAGAGGACCTGAGGGCTGCTGACAGCCTTGACTGAGCTACCAGCCAACCCCCAATAACAGCTTTGCCATGAAATGGGGAAATTATTTTGGAAGTGGATCCTTCAGCGCTACTTGAAATGTCCCAGCTACTGCTGTGTGGAACAATGAAAGCCATCTGTTATGAGCTTTACCTAAATTGCAGATCTGTGAGCAGAATAAATTATTGCTGTTGCTCTAAACATCAGAGTTGCTTGTTTTACAGCAACAATTCACCAGAACACCACTGTGTCAATAGCGCAAGCTTCAATATTTATTATTTTCCTGATTGTATATGCTTCCTCCTGATGTATGCTGTAGTAACTTCCCTGAGTAGTGTTAGAATAGCATTTTAATTGTCAGTTTCAGTATTTACCAATATAATGTTTGATAACATTAACTTGTTTTATTTTCAATGAAAGAAACCAAGAGACTTATTTTTATGTTCACTATGTTTGCTTCAAAATGACCTTGTTGTACCAAGTCAGGTATCTTGGATCTATTTTTCAAATGTGTAGAATAAAACATACTGAGAATTGAATGATTTTTTTATATGGCATGTAATTCAGGTTGTCTCTAGGGTATGTGGGACCCTGGACAAAACTTTTTATAGGGATCTTATCTACTTAAACAATTTGAGCACCTAAATTAATGTCTTCAGCACCATACTGTTGACTAAATCTTACATGATTCCATGAAGAGATATTGTGCTGCAAAGGGGGACCTGGCTACAAGGCCCTGGGACAACCCCATAGGCATGAGTCTCAAAACTTCCAAGGGTATCTGTCCAACCTCATACATGAGGCAAGGATTGAAGAGCTCTCCAAGGCCCACATGGGCTCAAGCCCAAATCTGGGACATCCTATCCAGATGGCACCAACAGCCTAGCCTATCCCAGACACCAGAGGGGAACTCAGAAAGTTTCAAGGAAGGTATTCTAAAACAGAGTCCCTAGAGTCAAAGGACCTGAGGCCGAGGCCCCACTTGCCCATGTCTCAGAGCAGAACTGCTTATAATCCATACAGCGCACATTCTTCCTTTGAAAGACTGTATGGAAGTGTGGGTTCTACTGCTTTCTTGCATTTTATATAGTTTTCTGCTCTATCAAATCATTGAAGAATTAGCTGGTCTTGGTAGTGTCATTTCATGTAAATCCTGATTGATCTGTCATTTTTTTAATATCTTGTTTAAGGGAAATTGTTTTATTCATCTATGTAAAATATGGTCTTTTAAAAGTAATTCAGTTTACCTAAAATAAAATAATACTTATACAAATATATTTAGGTAAGACAGAACCACAGGGCTTCCCTGGTGGCGCAGTGGTTAAGAATCCACCTGCCAGTGCAGGGGACATGGGTTTGAGTGCTGGACCGGGAAGATTCCCACATGCCACGGAGCAACTAAGCCCGTGCACCTCAACAACTACTGAGCCTGTGCTCTAGAGCCTGTGCTCCGCAACAAGAGAAGCCACCGCAATGAGAAGCCCGCGCACCGCAATGAAGAGTAGCCCCCACTCACCACAACCAGAGAAGAGCCAGCGCACAGCAGTGAAGACCCAGCGCAGCCAAAAAAAATAAAAAATAAAATAAAATAATAAAATAAATTTTAAAAAAAGAAGCAACCACATAAAAGTTCTGAAACTTTATATAATAGTACCTGATTACAGCACATAACAATAACACTTGTTATTTTACAACAGACCAATATTCCACCCAAGAACATGCAGCAACAGGTATACATTAATCTTGTCTGGCATCAACTGAGCCTGGAACCGAAGAATGGAGCAGTGTCCCTGTTTATGCAGGTTGGAGCACAGATGCATGTTCAAACCTAAGTTTAAAAAATCAGTACAGAGCCATAAACTTCTAATTGTTGACCACTTACAAGCCATTTAAAAGTGTGAACAGAGACAGCAAAACATGTTTATTTCAAGGATTATATTAACATGAGTAAACCTTCTAGTACAATTAGTGCATTTATATTATTCAAATAGGTTAATATTTGGTAACTGGTGTGTATTGGGGAACATACTTATTAACATTAAAAATGATTAAAATTTATATTTTTTAAAAAATTCAAACTGAACAGTTGCATATTGTCCTATGTACCTCTTCACAATTTTCAGAATATACTCTAAATTCTTCTTCAAAAAAAAATATCAGATACTATCAGGCTCTAAAAAGACTATTAATCCCTTTGATATGTTGAAGGGCACTAGCATGAAAAGCCCACTTGATTGTCCTCATCTTTCCACTTTCAGTTCATGCAAGGGAGCACTGATATCTCCACAAAATATCATTCAGAGAGAAAATTCTGCAAAGCATAAAAATAGTCTAATGTCAGGAGTTCTAATATCTAAGTTTCATTACAAATATTGATGAAAATGATTCAATTCTGGAAATATTTGTGCCTGAGCAAGATGTTGCATTCAATAGCATTCTGGTTGCAATTTACAAGTTAATAGGAATTATCGTATTTAGATGTTTAAGAGCCTTTTCTCATTTCCTTCATCAGGTTCAATCATAAATGGCTTAATCATTCAGAAGACATTACTGAAATAGATTGCATTAACTGCATAATAACAGAAAAAAAGTGGGGGCAATATGGAAACAAACTGAAATGCTATTAGGAAGGAACTAAGTTCATTCCCTTTTATTCCTTTGTTTATTTGTTGAAATTGTTGATGTGACCTCAATCAGAATTTTTGTTCTGTTTTGTTCACTAGTTTTTCTTCACTTTACGAAACATACATTTATATTTTTGAAAGAGAAATATGAAAGTTATACATATGTTAGGACAGGGAGTCCAGACAACTATGGGAGTTTAGAACTTAGGTCAGGTTTAAACTTTGATATAAGGGACCAAAAAAACAAATATGAGGTTATATAGTAGGCATAGAATTATTTTCTTTGTCTTATTAATACCAGTCATGAACAGGAAGATGCCATTTTATGGAGAAAGGGAGGAGTAAACCAGTTGATAAACATTAATGAGATAAAAGAAGTGACAATCTGCAAGGATGGTTAAGAGTAGACAGAAGAACCATCATCATTTATTTGAAATATTAGTTTTTGCAGGGAGTAACAGTGGAACAGTGCTAGACTGATTTATTTATGTTTCAAATTTTCAAGCAAAAAAGGAACCTAGAAATCACCTATTGAAATGCTCATTCTTTATAAATATGTCTACATTCCTGAAGTGACATATTCAAAATCACTTGGTTTGTTTCCAGCAAGGCCAAACCCATATTCCCAGGTCTTGTGGCTTTTGGTGTAACCAATGTTCTTTGCACCTCTCTTTGTTTGTTCTAAAATGAACGCCTTACAGCTGAATCATTCTTTATCTTATCTGAAGTTATTTTAACATCTATTATTTGATGCTCACAGGTAACACCATGACCTTCATTTCCCTCAGCTTATTTCTCTAACATTATCTTGCATTACTCTTCCTCTCCACTCCCTGCTTCATCCAAGCTAAATTCCCTTTGGTTTTTCATACTTACCATATACTTTCTCATCTCTCCTGTCTCCAGAAAAGGCCTTTGTAAATGCTTCTCCTGCTTGGGACACCTCTTTCCTTCCCTTTGCTCCATTGCCCTCTTAGATTTTTACTATTCCTATTGGTATCATAAAATTAAAGGACTAGGATGCTTCTCAGTTCAAAATGCTTCATATTCTGGGGTTATAAAAATCTGGAGTGTGCTCTGCATCTCTTCACTTGAGACATTTGGTAGTTGTTGTCATAGACTTACTTTTTCTCTTTACCTTTTTCAAAATAATATTATTAATGGGAAATCCCTCTAAGAAAATTTAGGGCAGAATACAAATCAATAAACAAATAAGATGATTGCAGATTGTGATGTATACCATGAATGTATTAAAGGAGGTGGCAAGCTAGAAGAAACTGGGAAGCAACTTTGTATGCATAGTCAAGGAAGACATTGCTGAGGAGGTAATACTTAAATTGAGATCTAACTTTTGAGGAGGATCCAGCTATGGAAAGGGCTAAAGAAAGGACATTTCAGGCAAAGAAGCAATGAATGCATAAGTTCCAAGAAGTGAAAGGAATTGATACAAAACACAGAATTCCAGTGAGGCTATCGGACAGTGTATGGAAGAGTGTTAGATAGGTTTGGTAAGGTAGCTGGATATCAAATCACATAGATCATTGTAGGCAGGATAAAGAGTTATTTTGTTGTAAGCATCAAAGGATGTCAGCATCATATTTTAAACTGCAGAGGACTATTTGGCTTACATTATTTCCTTATTCCAAAGAATAGCTAGATTAGGAGTTTAACAATTAATGGACTTAGATGGAGACAGAGTAACAGTAAAATATGTAGTACATATTGAGAAATTATCATGATGACTCAGTCTGAAAAAACAATAAAAGGTAACTACCAAATCTTAAAACTTTGAGTTGGGAGAGAATTAGAAAGGGAGTCAGCAAGTTGATATATAATGTCAATTTTTACTTTCTGGTAAAATTTTTACATTTCTTTACATATAAGAGTATATATCCATACATGTATATCTGTGTGTATATAGTAACTGTGCCATTCATATAACTTTTTCTATGTGAGTAAAGCAATAGAAATATGTCTTTACTTCCTAATTATTTTCTTATTAACATGAAAAATTACATCAGGCAATTCCAAGTTATAAATTTACACCGCCTATATTCCTTCAACTTGTTGATCCAAAGCATATGGCATGTTAGAAGTATTATGTGAGAATAATCATTTTGTGTGGCAGAGGAAATCATTTTAGCATGGAAATTGGAAGTGGATAAAACATCCATCTAAATCAGTCATATAAGCATATAGATGGAAGTGTTTAGGAAACTCTGGGGAACATTAAATATTCCTAGTCCTAACTTTACTTGCATTGCCAGAAACTGGTTTTCTGTTCATAACCCTCTTTTCTTAAACTAAATTTTTTTTTCTATTGTCACTAGCTAATCAGAGTGTAGGAGAGCATAATGTAATTGTGGTAATTTCAATCATAGCAGGTAATAGTCATTGAAATGCTCATAAGACCATATGTTGTAAAGAAGACAATCAAACCTAATTGTCTTCACTTTTGATTTTCTCCTTGCATTATTTATATACTAGTTTGGGAGAACAGTTTGTTAATATAAGACTATGGAAGAAAAATACAGTTTCTGTTTAGAGAAAGATCAGGGTCAGTGGTGTTATATTGTAGAGCAAGCCACAAGTTTTGTTTGTTTTGATATTCACTTCAGTTATTTAGGAAGCAAAGGACGCATTGTATCACATTTACAAAGGTCTGTAAATAGAATAGAAGTTTCATATAGGTATTGATATAACCATCAAAAAGTTAAATAAAAGACAACTTTCCATTGCATCATTTTGTTTTGCCTCAAGGTATATCTTCTCTAGGAATCCTTTGCTAATTTAAATCACTTATGGTCAGTTCAAGTCAAATCAACAGGAATCAGTGTAGCACTCTGTTCTGCTTTGTGAATCTATGTATATAAAACTTAGACTACATACTTATAACGAAGGTTATCTCATAACTGTTTGTTTTCCTATTTAATTAGTGTTAGAAGGTTGCAAGTGAACTGAAATACCTTAGCACGTTGTATGTCGCATAATATGCTCTCTACTCCCTCCTTTCATTTATTCATTCCTCTTTCCCTCCATTCTTCTCTCCTTCATTACCTTCTCCATTCTTCTTTAGTTCCCTCCTTCCCTTTCATCTTAAATCTAAGCTGCTCAAGATCAAGGACTTTTACCCTATGGTACGGCCCACAATGCCTAGCCTAGTGCAAAAGTAGGAATTCAATAACTGCTTGTCTGTGGCTTTGGGAAAAAAATATTATCTCTCTGTTCAGCCTAAAACTTTACCTTCCAATTTCCCCACAGAGAGGCACAAAAAAGTGACATTTTCTGAGTCTCTTTCTATATCTATTTAAAGTACTTCAGTCTGTATACTCCGGGATCTCTTCAACCTGAGTCATTCTATCTTATGTCTTTGTTGTACACACCTAACCACTGTTACTCATCTAAGCTTTTCCTTCTCCCTTCCTTTCCCTTTCCCTCTCCCTCCCTCCCTCTCTTTCTTTCTTTCTTTTCCTTCTACCTTCCCTCCCTCTTCTTTTAGCTCATAAGCTCCAAAAGCCCTCTTTAAGGGAAAATGGGAGAAAAACACTCTCCATGCTATACTTTTTTAATTCCAACATTCAAATTGTCATAGCAGTATGACAGAGTTTTTAAAACTAGGAGGTGTTTTCTTTTTCACAGCAAGATTTTTTTTTCTATTTACCTGAACACACATACTTGAATGGAAAGATCTCATAAAAAATTGTATGCAAGACTTTAAAAAGCTACACATATAAACAAGAGAAACCTTAAAATACTAAAGTTCAAATTTTACTTTAAAAATTTCAAATTCAGCCTCTTGAATTATAACAACTAATAGCCAACATGTTTTCATTCAGTCATTTCTTGATGTCTAGCACTATTTTACATACCAACTGGATTCTGAAAGAGCATCATAGAAATGGGCTTTGAACTTGATTAGACCTTAGACCCAATTATTTAATTCACTCAGATAAAAGATGAAAAATGATATTCAAGGAATTTATGTGACTTTCATCATTTTATTTTAAGACATAGTGCCATCCTACAAGACTTTCAATATAAAAGGGGGGGGCAATAAGATTTTATACATAATATATATATATATATATATATATATATATAGTAAATGCATAGTATATATGTAAACACAAAATGTTCAAATGCCTTCCAGTAAGTAATAAAAGCTATTATTCAATATTTTTAAAAATTGTGGTACAAACACAACATGAAATATACCCTCTTAACACTTTAAGTGTACAATACAGTATTTTAACAATAGCCACAATGTTATATTCAATACATCAGATCTCTAGAACTTAATCATCTTAAATGACTGAAACTTTATACCCCTTGAATAGCAACGCCTCATTTCTTCATCCTTCCTGCTGCCCCTGTAAACCACTATTCTACTCTCTGCTTCTATGTGTTTGACTATTTTAGATAATTCATATAAGTGGAATCATGTGGTATTTGTCCTTCTGTGACTGGCTCATTTCACTTAGCGTGATGTCCTCAGAGTCCACACAGGAGACAACCCTTGATCATCTGGCCCTGGTGGCTATGGGGGCTGGCATTCCTGAGCTCCACAGGACTATAACAATTGAAAAGATAGTTCTTGGCAGGCTACCACTGCCAGGTCACTGCACAGACAGCAGACTGAAATAACAACCTACCCTAGTCTTCCTATGAAAGAGACCTATTGCCTATTGAGACAGACAAGCAACTCAAACCACAACTACCTGCACAGCAGCAGAACTGCAACCAGGCTAAGTGAGTGCTCTGAGACCCACCTTCCCTGCACAGTAGTTGCAGCCCTATCACAGCTGGTGGGCACATGCAGTCTACGGGTGCAGGCCACCCATAGAGTACCTGTCTCTGGTGGCTGGGGGAGATTGCACTTTTGGGCCACACAGAACAGCTCCTACATAATACCACTCCTTCAAGAGTGAGGGAGGTAGCCATTTTGCCTGATACATATAGACAAACACAGAGAGACAGAGAAAATGAGGAGACAAAGAAATATATTTCAAACCAAAGAAAAGGTGAATCCCTAGAAAAAGACCTCAATGAAATGGAGATAAGCAACCTACCTGATAAAGAGTTCAAAGTGACAGTCATAATGATGCTCTTTATAGATCTTGGGAGAAGAATGAAGGAACACAGCAAGAACTTCAACAAAGAGATAGAAAATATAAGAAAGCACCACCTGAAGTTATAATTGAACTGAAAAATATACTAGAGAGGTTCAACAGTAGAATGGATGAAATAGAAGCACAAATCAGCAAGCTGAAAGACAAAGCAATGAGAAACACCCAGACAGAGCAGAAAAAATTTAAAAAAGAATTAAAAGAAGTGAGAGTACCTTAAGGGACCTCTGAGACAACATCAAGCAGAATAACAGTCACATTATAGGGGTCCCAGAAGGTATTAAATCAGTTAGAAAACATCAGCCTTAAACAACACATTAGACTGTATAGAATTAATAGGCATACACAAAATTCCATCTAAAAGCAGCAGAATACACATTCTTTTTAAGTGCACAGGGAACATTTTCTAGAACAGATCACATTACACCATAAAACAAGTGCCAGTAAATGTAGGAAGACAAATTATGTGAGGCATCTTTTCAGATCACAATGGTATTAAACTAGAAATCAGTTATAAGACAAAAACGGGAAAAAACACAAACACATGGAGACTGAAGACTATGCTGCTAAACAATTATTGGGTCACTGAAGAAATCAAAGAGGACATCAGAAAATCTTGAGACAACGAACATGGAAACACAACATTCCAAAATATATGGGACACAGCAAAAAGCATTTCTCAGAGGAAATTTTATAGTGATACAGGCCTACCTCAAGAAACAAGAAAAACCTCAAATGAACAAACTAACTATACATTTAAAGGAACTAGAAAAAGAAAAACAAACAAAATCCCAAATTACTAGAAGGAAGGAAATAATAAAGATTGGAGCAAAAAAAAATGAAATAGAGACCCCCCCCCAAAAAAAAATAAAAGATCAATAAAACTAAGAGCTGGCTCTTGAAAAGATGAACAAATGCAACAGATTTTTAGGAAGACTCATCTGAGAGAGAGAGAGAGAGAGAGAGAGAGAGCATCCAAATAAATGAACACAGAAATGAAATAAAAGAAATTACAACCAGCACCACAGAAATACAAAAGATAATAAGAAAGTAGTGTGAACAATTATATGCCAACAAATTGGACAACCTAGAAGAAATGGATAAATTCCTAGAAACATACAATCTTCTGAGACTTAGTCATGAAGAAATGGAATAATTTGAATAATAATAATTCAGTAATAAAAAACAACAACAACAAAACTCCCAACAAATAGTCCAGGTCCAGATGGCTTCCCAACATTTAAAGAAGAGTCAATAAATCATACCTTGTTTTAGTGTGCTTCACTTTGTTGAACTTCACAGATATTGCTTTTTTTTTTTTTTTTTTTTTTTTACAAAGTGAAGGTTTGTGGCAACTCTGCATCAAGCAAGTCTACTGGTGCCAGTTTTCCAACAGCATTTGCATTTTTGTTTCTCTGTGTTACTCTTTGGTAATTGTCCCAGTATTGCAAAATTTTTCCTTATTATTGTATTTTTGTGGTGATCTATGATCAGTTATCTTTGCTATTACTACTGTGACTCACTGAAAGCTCAGATGATGCTTAGTATTTTTTTTAGCAATAAAGTATTTTTTAACCAAGGTTATATACTTTTTTTTAGACATATGCTTTTACATGCTTAATAAACTACACTATAGTGTAAACATAACTTTATATGCTGGGAAACCAAAAAGTTTGTGTGACTCACTTTATTGTGCTATTTGTTTAGCACAGTGGTCTAGAACTGAATCCACAGTATCTCCAAGCTATGCCTATACTTGTCCTTCTCAAATTATTCCAAAAAAATTATGAGGAAGGAACACTTCCAAATTTATTTTATGTGGTTAATGTTACCCTGATACCAATACCAGACAAAGACAATACACACAAAGAAAATTTCAGCCCAGTATCCCTGATGAACATAGATGCAAGAATCCCCAACAAAATACTAGCAAGCCAAATTTAACAATTCATTAAAAGAATCATGAACCATGATCAAGTAGAATTAATTGCAGGGATGCAAGGATGGTTTAACATCTGCAAATCAATCAATGTGATACACTGGCATTAACAAAATGAAGGATAAAAATCATGTGGTCATATCAATACATGCAGAAAAAGCATTTGATAAAATTCAACATCCATTTATGATAAAAACTCTTTACAAAGTGCATATAGAAGGAATATACCTCAACGCAATACAGGCCACATATGACAAACTCACAGTTAATATCATACTCAATGGTGAAAAGCTGAAAGCTTTTCCTCTAACATCAGGAACAAGAATGCACACTCTTGCCACTTTCTTCAACATAATGTAGGAAGTTTGCAGTTAGGCAAGAAAAAGAAAGGCATTCAACTTGGAAAGGAAGAAGTAAAACTGTCACTATTTGCAGATGACATGATATTATATATAGAACACCCCCCCCCCACCGCAAACTCTACCAAAAACACTTAGAACTAATAAATGCATTCAGTAATATGGCAGGAGACAAAACTGATACATAGATATCTGTTGCACTGCTGTACACTAATAATGAACTATAAGAAAGAGAATTTGAGAAAACAATTTGATTTACAATCACATGAAAAAGAATAAAATATCTAGGAATGAATTTAACCAAGGAGATGAAATGTCTGTACTCTGAAAGGTATAAGATGTTAAGGAAAGAAATTGAAGATGACACAAATAAATTGAAAGATATACCATGCTCATAAATCAGAAGAACTAATATTGTTAAACTGTCCATACCACCCAAAGAAATCATCAGATTTATCTCAATCCCCATCAAAATTTCAATGGTGTTTTCACAGAACTAGAACAAATACTCCTAAAATTTGTATGGAACCACAAAAAACCCGGAATAGCCAAAGCAATCTTGAGAAACAAGCTGAAGGTATTACACTCTCTGATTTCAAACTATACTACAAAGCTATACTAATCAAAACAGTATGGTACTGCCACAAAAACAGACACATAAATCAATGGCACAGAATAGAGAGCCCAGACATGAAACCATGCTGATATGGTCAATTAATCTACAACAGAGGAGGCAAGAATACACAATGAGAAAAAGACAGTCTCTTCAATAAATGGTGTTGGGAAAACTGGACAACTCCCCAAAAAGGAATGAAACTGGACCACTTTATTATATACAAAAATAAACTCAAAATGGGTTGAAGGCATAAATGTAAGACTTGAAGCCATGAAACTCCTAGGAATAAACATAGGCAGGAAGCTCTTTGACATCAGTCTTGGCAATATTTTTTTTTGAATATGTCTCCTCAGCCAAGGACAGCAAAAACAGAAATAAATAAATGTGGGACTACATCACACTAAAAAGTTTTTGTGTATCAAAGGAAGCCATCAACAAAATGAAAATGCAACATACTGAATGGGAGAAGATATTTGCAAATGATATAAGGGTTTGATATTCAATAAATAGGACTTACACAATTCAATATCAAAAAAAAACCCAATTAAACAATGGGCAGAGGATCTGAATAGACTTTTTTGCAGAGAAAACATACAGATGGCCAACAGACACATGAAAAGATAGATGCTCAACATCACTGATCCTCAGGGAAGTGCAATCAAGATCACAATGAGATATTACCTCACACCTGTCAGAATGGCTATTATCAAAAAGACAAGAAGCAATAAGTGTTGGCAAGGATGTGGAGAAAAGGGAAACTTCATGCATTGTTATTGAGAATGTTAATTGTTGCAGCCACTATGGAAACAGTAAAGGTGCCTCAAAAGACTAAAAATAGAACTACCATACCATCCAGCAATTCCCCATTTGGGTATTTATTTTAAAAAATGAAAACACTAATTTGAAAAGATATATGTACCCCTTGTTCATTGCAGCACTATTACAATAGCCAAGAAATGGTAGAAACCTAAGTGTCCATTGATAGATGAATGGATAAAGATGTGGTATGTATATGTACAATGAAATATTATTCATCCATAGGGAAAAAATGAAATCTTGCCATTTGAGACAATATGGATGGACCTAGAGTGTATTATGCTAAGTGAAATATGTCACAGAGAGAAAGGCAAAAGCCATATGATTTCACATATTTGTGGGATGCCAAAATCAAAACGAATGAACAAATAAAACCAAAAAAAGGAATATACTCATAGATACAGAGAACAAACTGGTGGTTGACAGAGTCAGGGGGTCAGACCAAGTGTGTGAAGGTGATTAAAGGTACAAATTCCAGCTATAAGGTAAATAAGTCACAGAGATGTATAGCATAGAGAATATAGTCAATAATATTGTAATAGCTCTGTGTGGTGACATATGGTAATTAGAATTGTAGTGGTGATTATTTTGTAATATGTAAAAATATTGAATCCCTATGTTGTACACTTAAAAGTAATGTAATATTACATGTCAATAATAATTCAATAAAAAATAAGTAAAGACATATTCACTGCTTGACATCTCCAGTTGCATTTACCAATACATTCTTGTTTCTGTTTAAACTATTTCAAGTTGAGTAACTTGTGATTAAAGTTGACAATTTGCTCTTATTTATGCTATATTCCCAACACATAAAACAGTGTATAACACATAGAAGGCTCTAAATAAATGTGTGTTAAATGAATTGCTAAATAATAAGTGTCTGAGAGCATTAGCCTCTCCAGAACCCTGTTTGTTTCTTAAACAATTGACAGCTACCTCAGGCAGTCATTCTTACCAGTTTAGTTTTAACTGAAGCTGTACTACAAAAGAAAGAATTCACTGCTTCTAGCTCTCTGGCTCACCTTTTCTCCAAGTCACAGAAACCTTTTAGGATCCAAGATGAACTCTGGTAATAAAAATGATAGTTCATTAGCCGAGCTTCAGAATAATACAATCATTTCTGAACTTACTCCTTTGTATATTGATTACCTACTGCATATAGGCATTATACTATAGGTTCCCTTAAAACCACCTCTTTGATTTCTGCTTTGTAGTGATAGTCTTTAGGTAGAAAACAAACAAAAAAATAAATAATTTTAAAATTCTATAAATAATATAATAGTAAATTATAATAAAGTAGTATAAACAATACTAAAAATGATTTATTCCTGCCCAAAAGAACTAGGCTAACACAGTGTGTTTGGGGTGTGTTAACTATATATTCCCTTACAGGATGATTTCATGAATAAAGGACCACCAAAATCACCTTGAAAGTAGGAATTGGGGCAGAAGGTTCATGCATGAATGCAGCTCCTAAAGAATCAAATAGGCCTAATCCAGTTGAGGTTTTAACTGCTGCTTGGCTTGATGGGGGTTTAATTTGTCATCTTTTCAGTTCAGAGTGTATCAAAATTTGCTGTCAATCACAGGGCAACATTCAGTTTTACAGAATAGAATTTACTTGCTTGACAGTGAAATTCATCTTTTTTTACTCCTTTCTGAGTTCCACTGTAGCGAATGATTCTTCTTTTGCTTAGCATCCATGTCATCCAAGTTGTGATTGAGATTTCCAGTGGGATTCGTTGTGAATGAAGGCAGACAATTGTAGCAGATTGCCATCTTAAATAACAATAGAACCCTGGGATCCCAGATGTTCTGTGTACTTGTGGTAGAAGAGGAATCCTAGTGGGAAAATAGGAGCATAGGTTTGGATGGGAAGACAATAATCAGTGACTTTCTTATTAGGCTAACCATAGACATCAGCCTAGTTTATACTGGCAAACAATTCATATACCTAATATGTTGTCCTGCTGTCTTGGGAGGAATCAGCAGTATCCTTGAAAGTAGCATAATAAGAAGGATCTTATGAAAAAGGAATATAGGAAAATGCTTTCCCAGAGCAAAAGTCTTGTAAATTCTGTTACTTCTGGTTGAAAGTTGATTCAGAGAAGAGATATTATAAAATATTTATTAAAATACTACTACTAATAATAATACTGATGGCTAGCATTTTCTGTACATCAAAAAATGTGCTAATTTCTTTATATTTGTTAAGTCAGTGAACTTGGAATCAGAAAACCTGAATTCCAAGCTGAGCTCTTCCTTTTACTTGTCAGTGACATCAGTATTCTCATTCTTATCTTATAAAATGCAGATAAACCCTACTCTGTAGACTTCACTGTGTTTCAGTGAGGTTCAAATATATACAAGTTAAAAAAAAAAAAAACACAATAAATGTCAAAGTATGTTACCAATAAAAAGAATAGTTGTTGTCATTATTGTATTATGTTTCAAGCAGTTTGGGGTAAATTCCAAAGAAAAAGAAACTCCATGTCTCAAATACTGCCCCCCAAACAATCCTCTGTAATACTAACAACAATAACAAAAACAGCCTCAGAATATGCACTCATTATTTCAAAGGTTTCTTCTAGAATGCTCAACCTCTCAATCATGGGTAGTTAGAAAGGGTTCTCTAGGGGTCTGCATCCATATCTTTGTGGATAAAGATGTTTTGCCTTGGCCAACCTTTAAGGTGTATTATCCTTTATAGAAATTATCATATGAGGGCCATTTTTTGATAGGTGTTTTTGTATTCACAAATGAAAATGGATTAAGGCATGAACATCGTTTTTTTAGGAATTTAGCCTGATAAAAATATCAAAAAATATATTTCTTTGTCTAAGATTTTACACACACATACACACATACAGATATTCCCAATCAAGTTTATTTTACCCCACCTCTAGCTTCCTGGAGTAAATTAAGCCATCACTGAAATCACTAAGGGTGTTCTTTCCTTTCTGCTCTGAAATACACTGATATAACTCAGTTGCTTCTGCCCTGGCATTCTTCATTTCAATAGTCCCTGGATTTGTTGTTATTACTCTGAAAGGCTATAGTGTGCTGAGGGAAGATAAGTGTAGCAGCAAGGATTTCTAGAAACAGAGATTCTAGTTTTCCATACGTGCGTATTGGAGGTAGCTGCAGTTCAGTGTTAGTACTTGGTCGTTTTGAGTTAATAGTGGTTTAGGGTAGTGATTTAAGATAAGGCCAGCCTAGAGTAGTTTTGGCAGAAATAAAGGATAGTTATGTTGAGGGCCAAGCTTATACTTTGCATATTTTACTGCAATCCAATATAGAGGCCCTATTTCTTACAAGTTTATCATTTCCTTATTCTACAATGTTAGAAGAATTACACATTTTTTGGCGTTCTGTCAATGGGGTAGTTGTGAAAAGAATCTAAACTTTAATATGAAATAATGCTTTCAGTAAAACTGCAAAGGGAGTTAATAACCAATGGAGCTGTAATTAGATTTTTGTTACTGCCATTTTTCTAAATAGGCTTGCTGCAAAGAATTCAAATTTTCTTTATCAATATCTCTAAGACAAACAAAAAATAAATTTAGCCTGAGAATTATTTGTCCTTCAAATTAAATACATTTAATCCAGTTATATATTTGTACCTTTAGAAACATCTCTATTTTTATCCTCAGGTTATTTGAGACACCTTTGAGTAAGATATTGTCCAAAAAGTTTTGATGGGGGCATGAAGGAAGCTAAAAGGAGTTTCATGACTTTCCATTGTGTCCATTCAAATAGTTAGTCATCTTTTACCACTGCTGTATTTTAAAAGTATGGTGACACACCGTTTGGGAGGGAAAGAGATAATAGTACAATATGAACTGAAGTCTTGTAAAATTTTCTGTCTATTTAAAGAACTAGAACATGAACATACTAAGATCAAGAAAGCCCTAGCATTTTCCTCAGCTTGACTGAACTTTAGACAGTTATCTTCCTGATTGTAGGTCCCTGGCTTCTCTTTCCTTAGAACATTTATTTTAGAACAATTTGAATCCTAAATCATTTTTCTGCCCCTTTAAGATACGATCTTCTCCCATCCTTTTGCCATTTTGCAACTCAGGGATGTCTCTCTCAAGGACCTAAGAGCCAACCCTTTGAAGTGTAATCAAAGTGTAATCATTAAGAAAGACAGGGCCCCTATATCCTAGTCTTTGTGGGAGGGTAGGAGCTTAACTTCGATAAGAACCAGTTAGTAAATCAGATGGCCTAATCCCAATGTCCAACCTCCCCTCTAACTTCCTCTAGTACTCTTCCACTGGCTCATCCCAGCACTTAAAAACTCTCCTGCTTTTTGAGTTCAAGCTTTCTCCCCTATTGCAATAGTCTTAAAGTCTTCCTTGCCTGTGTAATTTATCCAGGGCATTTTTTGTCAGTAAAATAAACAATTTAAAAACGTTTAGTGGACACTTCTCACTTGCAGCTGCCCAATCTCTGAATCCCTTCTGCTTAGGGAAATCTCTAGAAAGAAAGGCAAAGTTTTATCTCCCACTATGAAAACTAAAAAGGAGACACATTGGTTGTCTTCTAGGTCCTTGGCAGCTGAAATGTGGGCCTCTGTCCTAATCTTACCCTGGGCTACCCCCTACTGGGACATTGACTCTGGAGCGGTTTATGCAAATAAGCAGGAGCCAGTCTGGAAATCATTTCAGGAGCAGTGGTAGTAAAGGCTGCATCCTATCTTGAGCAGCAGTGCCACTAGTAACACTATGGCCATAGCTTTCCCCACAGCTCTCTACTATGGTCCTGAAGGATGACAGGACTTTGGCAGTTGTTCTGGGTGCCCAATCTCTCTCAGCCCCTGCTAATTTTTTGAATTTGGTTCTTCAGGATTCCACCAGCTTTGTGCAGTTTGAGGTACTTTTCAAATATGTTCAATTCTCTTAAAATTGTCCAGTCTATTTGTTTATTTATGTATATGTACTTATTTATTTATTGTAACCAAAAACATAGCTAATAGAGATGACCAAACCAGTATAGACCAAAGTGGTTATGTGAGATACAGCAGATATATCACTGAGCCTGTGATTGAGAAACCCCAATTCTAGTTCTTATTCTGCAATCCCCAGTTGTATATGGGGTGGATCATTAGCTGAGCCCCTTTATCTCTTTAACCCTCAGTTTTTTTATCTGAAAAATAATGGCAAAGGACAGAATTCCTTCAATCCCTAATATTCTTAGAAGGCAAATCAGTGACATTATTATAGAAAGAGTATTACAGGAGGTTGAAAGTGGGAGAAATAACTGTGAGCACAAATGGACAAGAAAAAGCTCCAAATCCAAGCTTTTCTACCATATACTCATATATTTTATTAGATGCTTATTCAATAATGTTTTTTGGCTATATACCAGAAATTTTAAAAAATAAATAGAGACATTATTTATAGATGACTTTTACATTGAAATATGTTAATTAAGGTAAAAGGAGAGGCTACAATTTAGGGCAGTTGCCCTGGCAATGGCAGTAGAGGCTACATCCATGGTTCCAATTATTAATCAATCAACTTGTTATTAAGAGCCTGCCACCAGTAAGACATTATGTAATGGGTGAGACAAGGGTATAATTCAGTGTTCTCCCTGCCCTTAAGAAATAAATAAATAATGATAAATGCCATAGTCAAATTGCTCCCTACCTACCAATGTATATCTCCCCCATGTATTCTCTGGGGCCCCACACTGAGGGAACCTGATTCTCTTCCTGCCTCCCCATGTGCCTTGATACAAAGATAACAGATGAACACATAGCTTTGTGTTTCTGGTGTAGTATATTGACCCAGGGCACGAGTCTGGCATTTACAGACACGGATTGAAGTCTTGACCTCACAAATTTATGACTTTAAGTCATCTACCTTCATGAAACTTCAGTTTCCTCACCTACCAAAAAGAAATGATTGACATGTACACACTGCTATATTTAAAATGGATAACCAACAAGGACCTACTGTATAGCACAGGGAATTCTGCTCAATATTATGTAACAACCTAAATGGGAAAAGAATCTGAAAAAGAATAGATATATGTATACGTATAACTGAATCACTTTGCTGTACACCTGAAACTAACACAACATTGTTAATCAACTATACTCCAATATTAAATAAAAAGTTAAAAAAAAAAGAAATGATAATCATATTTAGTGTCTAGGATTGTTGTGCAGATCAAATGCAATAATTCATGTAAAAGACAAAGTGCTTCCTATTCAGTGAATGCACAGTGAATGGTTTAATATTATAATTTTCATTATATATAAATTTTTAAATCATTCCTATGACTCATTAGGTAACATAAGTTGGGAGTGTTATAAAAAATAAGCTCCTAAGGGCTTGTGGGAAAATTGTAGAACAGCAAATCCTGCTTGAAAGTTGATAAATATAGATCCTGTGAGGATGCAGGTGGCAAGAAGTAGTGGAGGATGAGAGGGAAATTTCTGATCCTGAGATTTATATATATTTTAGAACTCCCTCCCCCCGCCCAAGTATGAGCTCAAGGAAATAGAAATTTTACAACCAAGTCAACACACACTGTTACCTAGGAAACCAAGTCATGCAGCACATTTGACAAACATCAGTTTTAAGGAAAGTCTGGAGTGTTTCCCAAACCTAGAAGAAGAGCTATAGGCCTGAGACACATGACTTCTCACATGTACTTCGAGGAAAAACAAAAATGTGAGAAGTTATCTTTGCCTTACAAAAAAATATAAATTGCTACAAAGTACTGGAACTCATTGATGTGACCTTGATAAAAGAACCCCCCAAATTTTCAAAATTGGCTGTCTTTTTAGATAAGTGAAACTAAGAACTGGAAAGCTATAAGAAGACTAACAAATATCTCCTGCCCACCCCTCCCTTCCTTTCTCTCTCTTTCTCTTGCTCTTCCTCATGCTTTTCTGCTTCAACTGTACATGTGTTCATTCTCTGTAATAAACTGGCTTTATCCCCTTTTCCATGTATAAAGCAGCTCCTCCCCACCTGCACCTATCAGGTTTGCATAACTCAAGTCCAACCAAACAGCTGAGGCTGAATTAAAATCTTTCTCACTTCATATTCCTAGGAAAGAGAATCTCAATAGTTTGGGTTAAGGCTGTCAACTATCCCTGATCAGCTATCACCAGGAAACAGGACCCTATAGGATAACCCTAGTTATGCTATGTTTTATTTTTATAGGTTGTAGGAATAGTGAGAGGTTGGGAGGATATGTTGTCAGAGGAAAAGATATTATTAGGACTTGGCAGGCACCACAAATTATGCTTACTTTTTGTAACTTGAGGAAAATAATTACATTTTTAATCATGTCAGGTTACCAGGAAGAAATTCAACAAATGGCCAAATTCCAACAATTTTTGACACACAAGAGTTCTAAATTTAGCCAGGAAGATTAAGGAAGACAGATTAGGAGAGTAAATTATGTGCCTTCACAATTAGAACAACAATAAGCATTTAAGAGAAAAAAATGATACTTAAAACTAATTTATCAGAAGATACAGAGCTTTCACTATCTCTTGCCTACTTTACCCTTACAATCAGTATGATTAGTGTGAACCTTCTGCTGATCCAACAACACTCTAAAGTAGAAAATGAGGAATTTAATGTAAATTATGTGCCTATTTTAGGGCTCTGGCCATTGAAAATTGAATGATGCTGACTTACTTAAAAAATTAGGTGGGGGCTTCCCGGGTGGCGCAGTGGTTGAGAGTCCGCCTGCCGATGCAGGGGACACGGGTTCGTGCCCCGGTCCGGGAAGATCCCACATGCCGCGGAGCGGCTGGGCCCGTGAGCCATGGCCGCTGAGCCTGCGCGTCCGGAGCCTGTGCTCCGCAACGGGAGAGGCCACAGCAGCGAGAGGCCTGCGTACCGCAAAAGAAAAAAAAAAAAAAAATAGGTGGAAAGTCTCCCTTGGGGATATATGCAAAGAGAAATTCCCTCAAGTCCATGAGGATCAATTAAAAATGAAAGGAAATTGCATTAAATTTCATGAAGTATTTATTCTTCATTAGACCACAAAATCATAAGAAAAAGTAAAAACCCAATTTTATAACAATACTTTTTCCTTTTCTAAAAAATTTTTTACTCAGGAAGGCTTTCTCAAGATCAATTCACTTATAAATTCCAGTATTACACATGTTAAGCACAGCCCATATAAATTTTGGCAAACATTTGCATTATATGTCATATTTAGTTCGGAGAGCAATTAAAATAGAAAATAAACTGTATACACATATCCCTCTGTGCATACATACAAGTGAATTTATTCCCATTCTGAGAAGAAATTTAGAAGAGACATTTATATAAAAAATTAGAAAAGCATTGAAAATTATTTCAAAGAATATGTTTCTTTGAAATGATTTCTTAATGGTATTTTCAGACCTCTGTGATGCTGAAGATGATCTAAGGCCCGAGATAGTAATATAATCACAGTGCTGCATGCACAGGCATTTGCTTACAAAGCGGGAAGCAGGATGTCTCTTCATCACTATCCCTAGTAGGAGGATAATAAGATTTCTGTGAAAGTCCCATTCAGATTACAGCGACTGTGTGTGGTTTCCTTTCATCACTTATTGATTGGTGGTGTAAGGCCCTCATTTCTTTATAATGTGTAAAGGACTACTTGAGAGCAAGAATTGTAGTTAGTATTGTTTCCACTTACACTTACCAAGTGGATTTAATGGACATTAAAGATTGAATACACTGTAATAACATATTTCCTCATTGTTTAATCATTAGTAATACTTGACAGAACTTCATACGTGTTTTAATGTCCACCTTAAATTTTTAATGATGTGAGCATTCTTTTTTTTTTTTTTTAACATATTTATTGGAGTATAATTGCTTTACAATGGTGTCA
>RJWK010024287.1:0-28479 GCA_004363435.1 Platanista minor
CTTGAAGACATGGGGAGGGGGAAGGGTAAGCTGGGACGAAGTGAGAGAGTGGCATGGACGTGTGTACACTACCAAACGTAAACTAGATAGCTAGTGGGAAGCAGCCACATAACACAGGGAGATCAGCTCGGTGCTTTGTGACCACCTAGAGGGTGGGATAGGGAGGGTGGGAGGGAGACGCAAGAGGGAGGAGATATGGGGATATATGTATACGTATAGCTGATTCACTTTGTTATACAGCAGAAACTAGCACACCATTGTAAAGTAGTTTTACTCCAATAAAGATGTTAAAAAAAAAAAGTTCCTGTGATCAGTTCCTCCTCTTCCTCCATCCTAGGAGGTACTGCAGAGAGTATGATTAAGAGCCTAGTCACTGTGGAGAAAGCACAGACCTAAGCTTGGAATTTAACAGTGAAGTGTCCTTAAAATCCAATCTATAGCATATCCTCTGCATGGTGCAGGGCCAAGAGCTGGCTATAAACACACAAAATCCAATCCTTTTTATTCTGTGCAGCGATAAGTAGAGATTTCTGTGCGTGAGATTAGAAAGACCTGAGAGTAAGGTTTTGGAGAGATGAGTAAGAAGCAGATGAGTAAGAAGCAGATAAGAACGGTCAGATTGTGGAAGAAGGAGGCAGAAGGCAAGGCCTGCTGATTCTGAAAAGACCAAACAAAAATAGTCCGGTGACCAGAAGCAGTGGTTCCCAGACCTGGCTTCATATCAAAATCATCTGATTCCCAGTAGGCCTGGGGCAGGGTCAGAGAATCTTCATTTTAAAGAAGTTCCCTGGTTATTCTTTGTAGCTGCCCAGCGCCAGTGCTGGGAATGTGAGTTTGGGAACCACCAACTTAGAGCAAGAAATCATCTCCTAGGAGAGGAGGAAAGTCCTTCCAGGCTCGGCGAAGAAACAGCCTGATGCTCCTGCTGGAGGGGCAGGCAGGGCATCAGGGGGAGGAGGGTCTTCCAGGATGTGCGGGGGGAGGGCTTTCTCTGGGGGCTGGAGTGACGCTTCCCAGGGAATCAGAGGGCAAAGCAGAGGAAGGTGACCAGAGGACCAGAGGTCCCGTGTCCAGCAGGGGACCTGGCTAGGTTTAGTGAGCGTCCAGGTGCAGCACCAGGGAAGAATGAGCGGAAATCCAGGGTGTCCTCCAATGCTGTTTGCCAGTAGACTCCCCTTCCCCTGCACCCAGCTCAGTGCCTGGGCCAGACAATAAATATTTGCTGACTGAGCGAATACATGAATGCATCTCAGAGAGTCACCTTCATCCCTCTACCTAAGTATGTAAACCCAAAAACCACCCTGGGAGAGAGATATTATTATCCTTCCTGACTGGAGCACCATCATTGCTCAGGGAAGTGAAGTCATCTACCCAAAGTTTCACAGTTAACAAATGCAATGGATATGTTCCAGAAAAAGGAATAAAAATAAGCCTGGTAGGTTTCTTTCTGCACTACTGGGATTCTGGCAATGAACTTGAATATTTTACATTGAAAACACCTGAAAAATGATTTCCTAGCAAATGATTAAGTTTTAAGGTCAAAACCAGTAACTTTAAAGTGTTCCCTAAGGAACACTTTAATGTTCCTTAAAGTGGACATTAAGGAATGTGAGTATCTATTTTGGATTCAGGTTTTATGGCATTTAGGTCCTCAAGAATGGCTCTGGACTGGAGGAAAAATGGGAAACTTGCCCGTTTTTTTTTTTTTTTGCCGCTAGGAGTTGTTTAAATGACTTAACACTTGATTTGAAATATATCTATTATTTTTGACTTTTTTCTTTTTTATCAACCAAACAGGAAGTGTGGGTTAGACAGGAGCCAGTTAGTACTCACAAACTTCCCACTGGAAAATCTCTTCTTAAAACAACTGAAACTTGAAAATCAACTACCATCGGCACTATCGCTTATTAATAAAAGGTGCCTCTGAGGATCGTGTCAACCTCTGCACATTTGCAGCCCCTCCTCCATCGCCAGCGTGGGGTTTTCAGCTCCTTTTGTCTGGATAAAACTTCCATATTCCTCTCAATAAACCTAGATTAAACTGTATTAAATCATTTCATTAGCATCACCATCTTATTCAGTAAGTTCTGGAATTAAGCTATTAATTTTTATAAAATTATGTTTGTATGTGGAAGTCATATAAAGTCTGTGAAATGAGAACCAATCAGACACAGTTTTGATATTGGATTCAAATCCAATATCAATATTCTTTAACTTTCTGTAGAATGAATAAATAATGAGTCTAGTCTCATAAGGAAAGGCAGCTGTTGAAACCAGACAATTTAACAACGCCTAGATATACGGATACAAGTGCGGAAAGACAGACATGAATACAAATGGGCAAGCAGGGAGAAAGGGAGTGGACCATTCTCCCCAGCCTTTGTGTTGGCAGCTGCATGAGAGGTACAGGAGTCTCAAGCCGGGAGAAGCTGAGCACTAATTTGATCAAATCAGGAAAAAACGTTCAAATAATTGAAAACTTTAGAGAATACTCTAGTTGAATGTATCAAAAAGGCTAAGGTAATGTTAAATAAATAAAAATCTATAAAGCTTATCAAATTGTCTCTAAATATAAATAAGAGTCACTACAGGGAAAGAAAGTGCCAGTCGGATGCATTAGGAAGCCGTTTTCCTTTCCATTTTTGGGGAGTCTGTTAGCTGGGAAGCGGCTAAAGATTGGTACGAGCCTTCGCAACTCAGTTTCAGGGGGTTGCTGATATCTGCGCGATCTTCTGTCAGTTGACACGTGATGATGAGCAAGGTGTGTATGTGGTACAGCAACTGGTCCCACTCCTTCCTGGTGCCTGGGAGGCCTCTGGGCTCTGCTAGAAGGCGTGCCATCAGAGCGGCAGGGCCTGGTGACGGTCCCCTTCCCCTGGGGCTGTGAGCCCTGACGGTGGCCAAGCAGCAGGAATCCCCGCTGCTCTGCCGGATGCCCCGCCTTCACTCCCAGAGGCAGAAGGTTCTTCCCAGCCGCCCGGCTGCCAGCTTTCATGCTCTTTCCCCTTTAACCGACTTGTGGGCAGTGGAGAGGAGACACACTGTGGGGCTAGGAGGGCGGCCTTGTCTTTTCTCTGATATCACCTTGAGCTGCGGGAGCCCTTTCCTTCTCGGCCGTTCCCATGGGCTTTGCCCATGAGTCGAGCTGCCGTGTTAATTGTATTTTTCCCTCACTTGGCAGAATACAAATCAGCTTCGTCATGGTTCTGTTTCCTCCAGACCCAGTGCAGCTGAGAGGGAATTTGGCCAAGTGCAGATGCGAAGACCAGGTGCCCTGGCTCCTGGTGCCTCATCTTTGAATGATTCCACCTCAAAGACAGATGGATGGACAAAGGGACGTTGGTAGGATCTGCCAACGCCGGCCTGGGGGGTAAAGTAAGAGTCTCAACATCAATAAAGCAGTGTTTTCCTGGCTGTGTCTTTTCAGGAGCCTCCATCTCCCCAGCTCCCAAAGTGTCCCCAGCCATTGCTGGGGTCCCCAGGCAGCGTCTTGTGTGGCCAGGCCTCCCGTACGGTGCCAAGGGTCTGCTAACCTCTCCCTCCTATGAAGGCAGTGACGGCACTTCTGGGGCCTGGCAAAGACGTGCCCGCCCTGGTGCTCGATGCCGGTGTAGACCCTCTGAGCCTGGGCGCTCTCTGCCATCACAGCCGAGCTGCTGGTACAGCCTGGCGTCCCTGCCGAAGCCGCCGGAGCTTTTCTCCGGAAGCAACACAAGTGCGGGGCCACCAGTGTGGGCTCTCTATGACCGCCGACATCCTTTCCCTGACATTTCTGCTGTCTCTTATGAAGGCCTGCAGTGCTGCCTGCCGCTCCTCTGCCTGCCGAGTTTTTCACAGCAAATCTCCCTCTTAGCCTGTAGTTGTTTCCCGAGGACTCACTACGTGTTAGGCCACTCGACGGACAGTCACCACAAGGCACCCAAAACCTGCGCTGCCCTCAGTCATGAGAATGGGCTTCTTATGTTGTCCGCTCTTCCCTTGGATGAGTTCTGTCCCCAGATGCCCTGTGATCCCTCAGGGAGACAGACTCTCGAACCCACAACTGCCTTTCCCCAGACATGCCTGCATCCTGGGTCAGGTGCAACTCAGGAATCTCTGCTAAAGATGTTCGTGGTCACATCATTCACCTCAGTGGGAACGTACAACATCCTCCGAATGATGCTAGAACGACTGCTGTGGGTTGTTAGGCCCATTACTATGAACGTGACATACGGCTCCAGCAAACGCTTGTAATGCTGAGAATAACTGAACACTAATTTTCAAGGCTGGAGAAGACAGATGCGATGCGAATGTTTGAGCAGAAGTCAGGGCAGCCTCGGACACCAGCCAGTTACGGGACTTGAGCAGCCCAGATCCTTCCCCGGGGCCCGATTTCCTCTCTTGCGGAACGAGGGGTCTGGATGATCTGGCCTCCAAGGTCCTTTCCTTCTTTGCCATTCACGCCTCTGCCGGCCCTTCTCCACGAGTGTGCGACAGGGATGCTCCTCTCACACATGGCGGGACGGGGCAGCTCTGGCCGTCCACCACCCGCATTCCTCCCCCGTGTCCGGTGGACAGAGAACCTCGCGTCTCTGCACGGTGCACAGGAGGCTTCCAGACATCTCTGCTGGCTGCGGGGAGGCTTTTCTGTTGGGGCCCATATTTTACAACCTCATCAGTAGGAGCCACTTTCCCTTTGTCTGGTGACCTCAGTGACATTATTGAACTGGATTTCTGGAATTCAGGTTGAATTCACCCAGGTAAGTGATGCTCTGTGTGGTTTCATGGCAGTGAACCTGGCAGCCTTTTCCTACCCTTTTTCAGGCCCTTCTGTTCAAATTTCCACAGTAGGAAAAGACGCCAAAATGTTCCATAAAGCCCTCCCAGTCACTTACCCTCACCTGAAAAATGAGGGGTTGGATGGCCTGAACTCTAACCTTCTGTGATCTGGGTCAAGTGCAGGCTACACAGGTGCATGTTCAGTAGCATCCGTGTCCACATATGCACAGGCACACACACATGTATGCGAGCATGCATACACAAAAACTGGTCTAGAGCAGAGACACTCTGACCCAGGAGCTGGGACCTGGGTTCTGGTCAGAGAGCTGGCATCAGCTGCTGCTTCTCCTCTGCTAGCTCAACCTCGTGTGGCTCCCGTGAGGACCTGGGACCCAAGACCCCCTCCAGCTTGAACATTCTGACTTTCCTTGATTTTAGATGATGATCTCATAGCCTTTAAGTTGCTCAAAGATTTGTTTTTCAGATTTGGGTGTTCTGTCACGCTAGGAAGCCCTGCTCCTCCACACAAAGCTGTATGGAGGGAGATGTTCATCACAGAGACATTTGTTAAAAAATACTGAACACCCAGAAAGGCACGGAGATAGAAGGTTAAGGAAGTTACGTCCACGTAAGGGAATATTGTACAGACATTTTGACATCAAGCACTGTAAAATAATAATATCAGGTCGGCTACCATTCACTAATGAATCCATTAATCCTGTATTTGGGGGGCATCTGTCATGGGTCCTGTGCTGGGGTCAGTCCTGGGGTCCAGGATGAGCAAAGCAGACAGACAGAGCCACACGGAGCTTACTCTATGTTGTTAGATGCTGCTCTATGTGCTAAAAGCATCACATGCTTCATTTTGTTTAATTTTCTCAACAGCCCGATGAGGTGGGTCTATCGTTATTCCTCATTTTCTGGATGAGGACACCCAGGAACAAAAAGCAGATGAGTAGCAGAGCAGGGATTTCCACTCAGGTTTACCTGATTCCTATAAATACACGCTGCTTCCTCAATGACATTTACAATTCCATTAAAATTTTGTATGAGGAGTATAGCAAACTCCATAATTACAAGCACACCATCTTACAAAGGTGCTCTTAGGAGGGTCTGGGATTCTATTTCATACTTGATTTGAACCCCGTTTCTTTTTCTGCAGATTTGTAGTTGAAACAATTAGGCCGACAAACTGTTTTACATCTACCATCCCCCCGTTTCTAATACTGATCCCCGCAGCATTGTTCCAAAAAGGACAAACAGCCTGCGATAAATTGGTGGCCTGGTTTAATTTTAAGTGACATGAATAATGTTGCCTCTCTCTCTTCCCCCGGAGACTATTTCAATGTCTGATTATAGTAATTTGTGAAATTTTTCTTATTTAGCAGGGAGAATTAGTCTGTTTTAGAAGCCAGAACACGTCACTGTATTTTGCTACTAGCTAAATCCAGCTTACAATGTATTACCACAAAGCATGAACGTTGTGGGAATTCAGAAGGTCCTTGCTCTAGATCAAGAGGCTTATAAAACAAACTGAGACTCATGGACTTTTCCAGAACAGCCAGAGGCCCCTGCCCTGGCTGAGCAAATAATTCTTTTCTCTCTGAGCTCCCTGTTTACAATCCATGCTCCCTCTAATGGTGAGCAAAGCATCATATCATGTCATATTATCTGAAGAATAAAATATGAAGGTGGAATATACAAAAACTGGAATTTTGTGTCGTAAGCAAATAAAACTTACATGGTTTAAAGATACATGTGTTTAATGCTATGCAGTAGTTGTGTGATTGAGAACAATGGTAGTAATTATGATTTTTACTCAGTTGAACCAAATGTTTATAGGGCTTTTTTTCCTCTCTCAGTTTGTCATAATTTTACCAGGTAAAATGTGATCCTTCTACACATATATTTTAAAATACAAAGACTCTGGATTCGACTCAACTACTAGAGCAATTTCCCCCATCTTTCCTCTTTCCAGTCCCTAGACTGTGCCCCACATTGTAGCTTGGAGCTTGGAGTTTTTTCACTTGAGTGAGTCCACCTCTCCTATAAGGGGGTTCAGGTATGCAGAAACTCTGGACACGTGGAGCGGCGCTGGAGGTGGGGTGGATAAAGGCACAGTCAGAACGTGCTGGGGTCCTTGCCATCCAGGACTCTATCCTTGCGGAAGGAGGAGATGGGGGATAGAAGAGACTTAAACTACTGCTCAGGATTGGAAGGGGAGGAGGGGTCTGGAAGGGAGGACGGGGCCAGCCTAGGTGTCCCCAGACCGGGTCTCCAGCCGCTGAGGGCAGTGTGCGCCCAGGCCCCGCTGTGGCCCAGCCCTGCAGCCCCTCCCTGTGACACTGGGTCAGTCGTGCCTTCAGGACCAGCCCATGAGGATCTGTAACACCCTCTGTGCCTGGGAAAGAAGGCTTCCCACTTCAGCAGTTTCCTCCACTAGGACAGATGTCAGAAAGGGACACCACCCTTCATTTCATAATCATAAATAAAGGGCTAAAAATGTCTGAGAGGGCTTCCCTGGTGGCGCAGTGGTTGAGAGTCCGCCTGCCAATGCAGGGGACACGGGTTCGTGCCCCGGTCCAAGAAGATCCCACATGCCGCGGAGCGGCTGGGCCTGTGAGCCATGGCCGCTGAGCCTGCACGTCCAGAGCCTGTGCTCCGCAGCGGGAGAGGCCACAACAGCGAGAGGCCCGCGTACCGCAAAAAAAAAAAAAAAGCCTGAGAAATAACAAATCTCAGCTTCTTCACACCACGGTGCCATGTTGCCGCGAACCTAGCATCATGATACAGCCCACACTTACCACCAGGAGTTCAGTGATTATTTGCACTCAAATGTGTGCTTGCATGACTTCAACTATTTAATTTCAAGAAACAAATTATGGTGGGTTACTTAAAAAGTCTTTTACACTAAAGGTCAGTTAACCAATCAACATCTCCAAGAGCCACCGTCAGACCGTTTCTTGGCCAGGATGTAGAGGGACAGGGCAGAGGGGTGTGTGGTGTGTCTGAAATCGTGGGCCAAGATGGTCAAAGCATGCATAGGAGGTGGGCGGTCAGTTCCACTTTCTCCTTCCTGCCTTCGCACACTTACTGAATGCTGTCAGGTGCCAGGCAGTGTGCCGGCTGCTGGGGAAGTTGTATCTAATGGGGGTTTTAGGTAAGCAGTCAGGCCGTTCCATCAGCCCACCTTTCAATTCATATTGGCTGAGGGTCCCTCGTGGCGCAGATGACGGCTGGCACAGGGAGTGTGGTGGTGACTTCAATCAACATGGTCCCACCTGGCAGGGGGTTAAGGGCTTGCACTGGGGAAGGAGCTCTGCGGAGGGGCCCTCGCCCAACTTTGGGGCATCAGGGAAGGCTTTCCGGACGAAGGGATGTCTAGTCACTTGGAGGGTGAATCACAGGTAGTCAGGCATAAAGCTGGATGAAGAGCATTCCAGCACACTCAGGGCTCAGACGTGCGAGAGTAGGCGTGAGCACAGCACTCACTGTGACTCCTGGCATTTTTTTTTTTTTTTTTTTTGCGTACGCGGGCCACTCACTGTTGTGGCCTCTCCCGTTGCGGAGCACAGGTTCCGGACGCGCAGGCTCAGCGGCCATGGCTCACGGGTCCAGCCGCTCCGCGGCATGTGGGATCCTCCCGGACCGGGGCACGAACCCGTGTCCCCTGCATCGGCAGGCGGACTCTTAACCACTGTGCCACCAGGAAAGCCCATCTTGGCATTTTTGACTCCCACAGTCCAGGGGGTACTGCGTGGGGGGACAACTGACCACCCTCAAACCACCAGGAGCCTTGCCTCACAACCTTCCCCTTCGAACCCTCTTCCAGGACCCCCTGGTCGCTAACCGTACAACGCCACTGTCTGTGTGTTCACTCCCCGCGAGTTTCATGGGTCTTCTTTCTCCATCCTCACAGTAAAAGACTGTCCAGCGCTCTCCACGGAACCAGGGACACAGGACGTTCTCAATAACCGTTAGTTGAATGAATAAAGAACGAATGGGCTTCAACCAACCACTCAGGACTTCCTGACAATCCTGACCCCCTTTCTTGAGCCTCTGATGCCTCTCAAGTCTCTCTTCCTCTCTTCCAATCTGGGCCGTATAAAAATGGAGTTTAATTTTTTTAACTGACTAGCAAGAAACTTAACAATGACCCTGGAAATCTTTCAGCAGTTTCCAGAAACACCAGAGAATCCCAAGGTCATTAGAATCCTCAGTCCTAGGGAGCCTCTGGCGGGTGTTCTAGGGTATGCTCAGCGTTCCAAGTCCATCTGCAGATGGGGAAGGGCCAGTCTCAGGATGGACCCTACCTCTCCCTGAAGTAGCATGGAGAGCACAGTGGTGGAGAAGTGGGTCCAATCCAATCTCCTTGGATGGTTTGGGTTTTTCTCAGAACATCACTACTGGGCCAGGTGGCCTGGAATGCTTGAGGGAACCCTCTCTAACCCATCCCTGTTTGAAGGATAATTGGTCACCTCTGCTGTTTTCATTACCCACATCCTGAGAAAATACTCCCTATGATTCCATGACCCCCAGGCCTATGGAACTCAGAGAGATTGAATGTACAACAGACAACATATGTTGTCATATGTGACAACAGAACATTGACCCATGACCAGCAGCCAGTTTGAGCAGTCAAACCACAACGTCTGTAGCCATCAGCCAACTTAACCAATAACTTCCAGCTTCCCTAATTTCTGCCCCCTTTTCCAACTGAGGACCAGCCAAAGAAAGCCAAATATGTTCCCCTGACCAATCACATAGGATACCTGGCTTCTCGTTAGCCTGATCCCAGCTTCCCCAGGCCACCAAACTGCAATCAGGGCACACTTGAAGCCTTCCCTTTTTTCCACCATAAAGCTTTCCCTCTTCCTAGCCTACCTTTGAAACTCTGCCAAACACAAGTGATGGTCTCTTGCTCACTTACTAAAGCAGTCTCTGAATAAACAGCCTTTGCTTGTTCTCACTTGAGTGCTCTTTGTTTATTTCCGCAACACTTTTATTCTGGAAGTTTTTTTTTGTAGTACCTGGAGTAGGATGCTTGTGGAAGTCAGAGTTAAAGGAGATATGCCATTCCTTCACAACTTTCTAAGACACCAAACGCCTCTTATCAAACAGAAACAAGATTCCTCAAACAGATGAGCATTAAAACATCTTGGGAAGATATTTTACCCTTAAACTCTGGACCAGTGTTGGAAGATCCACGTGGGTGGCCCCAGCCAGAGTTGAAATGAGCAGTGACTATGAGAACGGGAGTTGGGAGGCAGCGAAGGGGTGACTTTGTGATCCAGGGATCAGATGCTCGAATTCTGCTGTAACTCTAGAATTTCCATTCAATGGAAACCCACAGACATTGAGAAGTAATAAATAACTTAGATTTTCCTGCCCAGGTTAGGTGCCATGAGTGCAACAAAAGCGAATGCAGCGAGTATCTATTGCGATACCAGTTCCAGGAGACACAGGTAATCCCACTGTAGGGTAGGAGATAGTCTAACACCTGTGACTCAGGCGTCTGGAATTTGAAGTCGAGGGCTACATTGTTTCCCACCACTTCCATGGGGTGTGATTTGACTGGCCATGGGAAGGTAGAATAATGAGGCAATTTATAACAGGGCTTTACTAAACAAGGTGTGTCATACATCATTTTACAGTATCGTTCTCTCATTACGTGGCGGTAATAGGCAAAAAATCCAGTGAGGATGCTTGAAATGGAGCATGCTCATTGGAGGCAAAGCTCAGGGAGAGATCTTCAAGCATTAAGCTGAATTTTGAAAGGCTGAAACAATTCTCCCTGGTAATCAATAAGCAAGTGCTATACATGTTCGACCTCCACTTATAACAAGGTAGAGAATGGAGCGTCACACAAGGCATCCATCTGGGCCCATCAACTGCCGGCCAGCCCACGCTGCCCAAGGGCCCAGCCCCCATGGCTAGAGCGACCCCGTCCTCAGTGGTTTCATTCTTCACTTGCTCATGTAATCCACCTGATGGCTGGGCTTCGCTAACGTCAGGGAGAGAAACTGACCCTGCCCCTCTGCACCGGATGCTGTGATGATCAGAAAGCTGTCCCGAGCACACTGCACACCTGGCTCTCCTGGAGGTGGGCAGGTGGAGGGGCCCAAGGAAGCTTCCCTGCTTTATGCAGGTGTGAATGTTAAAACTGTGACCCACATCTGCCAAAGCTCTATGGGGGTTCTTCATCCCTTTGTGCCCAGTTTATTTCCTTTCCTGGAAAGCTGCTTTCCCATTTCAATCCTTCCAAGAAGAGACTAGATTAGGAATGCCTGCTAGTTTGGTCAAGAATCACAGGACTGGGGGAGCAGGATGGCAGTGCAGATGCTATGAAGAGAGCCCTGAAGGGTATTAAGGGAATTGTATATGAAAAAATATGCTTTTTTCTATTGGAGAGGATAGATCATGAAGACCACGTATAATTAAAAGATGAGGACCCATCTGAGGGAACCTCGCTGAGAGGCTATACCTTCGATTTAGGCTCACACCAGATGATGCAAAAGGTTTCCAAAGGATGGTCCTGAGCTCCAAGTTCTCCCAAAGCATCTTAAAGACTGAGTCAGACTACTGGGATTAATATAACATTTCTTATCCCTAGCTGCACATTATAATCACCTGGAGAACTTTGCAAAACCTGGATGCCTAGGTCCCATTGAAATAGGCTTTCTCTGGGTGCACCTGGGCATCTGTAGGATTTTAGAATCTCTCCAGGTGGCAGTAGTGTGCAGTGAGGTGTTTAGGCTGGACCAGTGCTATAGGGCACAGGAAGTCCAAAAGTGAAAGGTGAAAAGTGAACTGGGGCCAGTTCCACTCGGGGCATCCTCAGATGGTGAACAGAAGTCTATTGATGGATGTATGGCTTCTTGGTAGGATCCACCCATAAACCTCTCTCTTTCACCTTCCATTCTGTGCACCCTAGGGCCGGGGAAGAACACAGCCTCCCTGGAGTTCTTGGCTGTGTGGAGAAGTGTGAATGCCTGCAAGGAACTGGGGTTCTAGGAGGGAGAAGATAGAGCAGCTGGCCCTGGGAAGAGGCACCTGCCAGCTTCGGCCGTGTGACAGCAGATTTACCAATCCCGAGGCTTCCCCAAATTGCTAATTTTACGAGTTACATGTTTATATGTTGCTATCTTAAAATCTGCTGTTTTGGGGTCAAGGCTTAAAACAAGCAAACAAATGAAAATAAATCTGTTGGTCTGGGGTCATGAGTAGAAATGTGGGCACAAAGGGTAAATAGTTGGAGCCTTTGGGCGTCTCCTAGGCAACTTTCTCAATTAGATACTGAAATGAGTTTGTACCAGAACCGGGAGTAGCTTGAACGTGGGAGAGTTTCTCATGTACCTGCTTCTCTGGAATGTCCGTCCCAGACATCCTCTGGAAGGAGGGACAGCAGCCGATGGCCTTTGTTAGTTGTGACCTAAGTCCTTAAGTTAGAGAAACAATGAAGTGAAAAGCCAGTTCTGGAACCTCAGGTTAAATCTATCCTGCTCTGTTTCTGAAGGTCACACAACGATAGGTCTTGATCGCCTACTTTTACAACATCAATAGAGCAACATTTTCTTAGGAAACTTTAAAAATAAACAGACACTGAGGCTGCTGTGAAGGTGAAAAAATACTTCAAAACTGTATTGAAGAACGTTCTGTGCTGCTCCTTTCTGAGGCTCTGGAATGTCACACGTAATGTCCATTTATTTCACAAGAATGACTTCACTCTGGGTAAGACTGGCCACCGGCTGGTGTGTAGTGTTTGCTCTGTAAGGTAAAAGCTGACTCTGCAAAAATGAGGCAATGGGTCCCTTTGACACAGACACTTTCAATGGTTTCAACATAACTGAGGAGTACATGACACAAACTTTTAACTTTCTTCTCTGCCTGATCAGTATGGGTCATGGCTTCGTGAGACAATGGAAAATGTGTATATTGGACTCTGCCCTGATTTCTGGCAGAGCTCCTAAAACCCTTGTAATTTCCTCAGTGATAAGAGCACCAGAAGCATTTTATGTTCTAATACTTGGTCTTTGATCCTGGGCTCCAGACACAGAGTTCCTAAATCCCTTAGACTTTGCTGGGTGATAGCAGCGTCTTTTGTGCTAATGTGGTGACTCTGGGTGGGCTCCTGGATGGGGGCTGGTCACCGGAAAGATCAAGTCACAATTAGAAGGCTGGAATTTTCAGCCCCTCCTCCCATTCTCCAGAGAGGGGAGAGGGGCTGGAAATGGAGTTACAGCAACCATGCCTGTGTGATGAAGCCTCCACAGAAATTCTAATCAGGGTTTGGTGACATGTGAGGTGCTGGGAGAGTGGTGTGCCTTTAGAGGACGTGGAAATGCCACACCCCTTCCCACGTACGCTGTCCTATGGATCTCTTCCATCTGGATGTTTAACTATATCCTTTATCATAACCTTTTTATAATAATCTGGTAAATATAAGTGACTTCTTTTCCTGAGTTCTGTGAGTCGCTCTAGCAAAGGAATTGAGCCCGAGGAAGGGGTTGTGGGAATCTCTCATTTTTAGCCCGTCGGTCAAAAGCACAGGAGACAACCTGGACTTGCAGCCTCCGGAGTGGGGTGGAGGAGTCTTGTGGGACTGAGCCTGTAATCTGTGAGATCTGATCCTGTCGCCAGGTAGACAGTGTCTGAATTGAGTTAAAGTTCAGGACACCCAGCTGAGGTCACTGAGTATTGTGTGGTGGGGAACCCCATCTGGTATTGAAACAAAGGACGACTGAATTTTTTTTCCTAACACAGCTTCTCAACATCCTCAAATGTTCTGCTTACAATTCATTTCATTCATTCAACAAATGTTCTTGAGCACTTCCTCTGTGTCCCACTGTCACGGGTGCTGGGTATATGACATACAATAGAACAAAGAGACCAAAATCCCTGCTCTCATGGAACTTACATTCTAGTGGGAGGAGAAGGGCCACAAACGACTCAGTGAAATAGATAGGGTGCCAGGTGGGAACATAAGCTACGGAGAAACATAAATCAGGAAGGAGGGAGAAGGCATGTATACGGTAGGAGGTGCGTTTTAACAACGCGGGTCACCTGAGGCCATGAGAAGGTGGTGTGGGAGTGGTGGATTCCCAGGGACACTGGGACCCATTTCTCACCTGCCACTTGCTGGGTGGTTGCCTAGACTTGATGCCTATGATGCAGTACCTTCATTTGGAAGACTAACGGGACTTCAGAGACATCTAAGTCTTCCTCTAGTCTTTAGAAACAGGCAGGCTGAAAAGGCTGACCCAAGGATAGCAGAGAGGGGAACGGCTCATCCAACCGTCTCCCTCTTACGATTCCAATGATTGATTTTACTCTAATTTCTGGCCCTTAAAGCCTAGTGTTTTTAAGAGTTCACATTTACATAACACATACAGATGGTGACTGCCTTGATTTTAGTAAAGTGGATAGAAAATAATTCATGTGCAAACAAGGAAGAGGCATTCCCTCATAGAGTTAGATATGATCGTGATGATTCATCTATGGATAAAGAAGAGGAACTCCAGATAAGGGCCCATATAACAGGGATGCAGCTTAATTCCTCCAGTATTAACTGGACACTTTATATATGGGTTCAGCAAGGTGAAAAGTAGGCACAGTGGGGTAATGAGGCAGCCACTTTCAAAAGAATTACCACCTCCTAGAATCATGCACAGAATAGCTGTGTTAAAAAATAATGCAAGGAAATTCATGAATGGGGAGCCAAGTAGCACAGAAAGAAAGACCAGGGATCTTTAAGCCAGTCGGTCCTGGGTTTGAACCATGACTGTCTCCATCACTTGGTAGCTCCATGATCTCAGACAGTTATTTAACCTTCTAAACCTCAGTTCCTTGACTTGTAAAATGGTGATAATATATCTGTCATTACATGGATGCTTGGATAGGCACCAGCATGGTGGGGATTGTCATAATAATGCCATTATTATCATTAGTCAATGAATGCCACCAGCAATTTGATGTATAAGACTCAGAGATGGGAGAGATTAGAATGGTTCGGCACATTTGAGGGAAGATTTCAGGAAGGAGGCAAGTTTCAACCTGGGGTTTGAAGGGTGAGTAGACTTTAGAAAAATGGAAAGGTGTGTGTGTGTGTGTGTGTGTGTGTGTGCGCGTGTGTGTTCTCTGAACAAAAGTTGGAGGTGAGGAAAAAAGAAAAAAACAACAGTAAATGAGCTTATTTAGGCAACAGCTAGGTGAACAGCTTGGATGGAGGGCTTGGGAGTAGGAAAGGAGAGGTAAGGTTGAATAACCTAATACATAACAGATTGTGGAAGCCTCCAAGGAATGTTGGCAACATCCTAGTGTATTGTTTTGTGGTATTGTTGTATCAGAGCAACACGTCAATTCCTCGATTTCAGAAAAAACTGTAAGGGATGTGCTGAAGTACAATTTTGAGAGAAGTCTATTTCTTTGGCATCTGGGTTTAGAGTTAAAATAAAATTTATTTACAAAACAGTTATACCAGAGAGATTACATCTAAGCATGTAAATGTATACATCTAAAAGTATGTTTCTATTTTATACCCAAAATGTGGTAAGTTATGGCTGCCATGCTCTAGCAGGAATATTTTTTGTTGCACTTTTTTCTTCAGTTCCCCGCAGAATGCACAAGGGTGTGGCAAAAGGGAGTAGAAATGTACCAGAGTCAGTCACAAGGCTTTTCCTCTTTTTGATGGTTTCCCCCTAAATTTCAAGAATTTACAGTTCTCTTGGTAAACCTCAGCTAGTTGTGGTTTACAAATGATTACATACTTTTTCTTCTCTCTTTTTCCTCTCTTCTTTTTTTTTTTTTTTTTTTTTTTTTTTTTTTTTTTTTTTTTTTTTTTTTTTTTTTTTTTTTTTTTTTTTTTTTTTACAGAGCAATGTTTCCAGAATGGGATACTGCATCTAAAAACTAGGGAAACTTATTCTCAGCATGTCAAGAAAACATTGAGCTTTTTTTCCTGATAATTTGCATTGGACACATTTTGTAAATTCCCTCCACCTAGGATCTCAGTAGACTTTGCTCCTTTGCTGGGAGAATGGATCCAACCAATACATCAGCTCAACTTTGCTTTGGGAGCTATTTTGGATACAGTATATGGATAGCTTCCTTTAAATGGGAAGTAACCACGGCTTGTTAACAATCTTGTTGGATAAATCTGATCACGATGATGTGCTAGATTCAAAAACCTCATTCTGTGACTTTGGGAAAGCTACTCTCTTTCCCTCCCCTCTGCCACCCCACTCTCCGTTATTGCTGTTTTGATAGGTTTATTTTTCCGGATTCTGAATCCTAAACCTTAATCACCTTGACTGGAATTCCTGCCTTTCTTGTGGCACTTCATTGTTTGAAAAACTTTCAGAACTCTAATTCAGAAACATACGTGCACCCCAATGTTCACTGCAGCACTATTTACAATAGCCAAGACATGGAAGCAACCTAAGTGTCCATCGACAGATGAATGCATAAAGAAGATGTCTCGTGTCTTAGGTAAACTCTTCGGAAACAGCTTACAATGCAGCACCTTATAAAGAAGTTGTTAAATCAAATACTTCTTACTTTCTACCAGGTATTAAATTAATTTTTGCATATGCCTTAGTCTAGACTGTAAGGGCTTTAATGACAGTCCCCATGTCTGATTCACCTTTGTTGTCATTTCAGGGTCTAGCACAGATGTTTTGTACAGCAGGCACCATAACAATTATTTATTAGTTCTTAGATCTCCATCTTGGACCCATCACTACCTGCTGCTTCCCAAAGTCCAGCGTCAAAGAAAAGAAGAAAACAGACAAAATTTCTAGAGAGACTCGGGGGAGAAATTGCATAGCAGCTCCTAGGAGGGCACAGTCATTAGCACCTCGAATGCAGATGGATCTGACGAGAAAGCTGCGGTCCCTCCCGCAGCGGGGGAGTGAAGGCAATGTGGTCACCCTCTCCGGCTGAAAGGAGAATGAGTTCATTTATATACACAATCACAGGCGCACTTCTAGGGAGCAGAACTGATGCTACTGTCAAGGCTTTTAAGATGACGAATGAAATGAACTTTGGAGATATTGAAAAGACAAAGGGTTTTTGTATCATAATTATTTCTGTGCTGAGTTATAAAAATTTCCCTCTAATTCACTTTTATGGTAAAGACACACGATCACCACATGACGATCTTTTCATCAGGGACATGATCTATTTTGCCAGAATAAAATATGCAAGAGTCTTAATGGGATATAAAGGAAAAAGTAGTTCTTCATTACAGAGTGTCTTTTCCATGCATTGTTGCTGTCTAGCGTATTACTAAATGCAAAGTCAACTCAATCAATATGATTTCTTATCTATGTTAATAGCCAATTCATTAGTCTCTCCAACCATCAACAAATAGCCTCCACTGACAAACAGTATCTTAGATAATAAATTCTTCAGGAATAGCCCGTAATGCAATCAAAGCAGCATGTTATGAGGAAGTTATTAAAATAAATCCTTCAGGAGAAGAGGTTATAGCTCCTTTCCTAATGTTTTGATTACTGATAACTTGGGAAATGTAGGCCAGAGCTGGGAAGCTGAGTTAACAGAAAGAGGTTTTATTCTTTCAGTGTGTTCTTTCCTGATCATCATTCTGCTCCAGAGAAAGAGAGCAATGTTCCCCTTTCCCTCTACCCTCTTGTAATAAATCCCCCTTGTCATATGGAGATTCAAACTCAAGAGTGGGATGTAGAATCTTGATGAGGCTGTAACTCCTAATGGAAGGAAATCCGTAATTACCCATTCGGACCATGAAGCCCACGTGCAGAGGTTAACGGTGTTCCTACACTTTAAACCACGCCATCGGCTTGGTTTAAAAATGAGCCGAATAGGAAGGCTTTTTTGGTGGGCGGGACCATGCAGGGTTATAAGTGTCCAAAGACCTAGGTACCAACACTCAAACTAGCTTAGGGGGTTTGTGGTCCTCTCAGATTCACCGAACAATCTGATTCACATCCCACACTTGCTCTTTGCTTTCTCAGCTGTCTCCACACTGTTTACCGCCTTTCCCTAGACTTAGTAGGAAAAAAACCCACAGGAGCGAGGCAGATGGGTTATATTCATTTAACAGCCATCGTATTCACACCGAAGGGTGTGAACACACAACGTTGCTAATGAAATGAGAATGCGGAGGGGAAGGGGGAGGCTCAGCAAGCAGCAGCAGGTGACGACGTCATCCCGGTGGGGAGATCTTTAAGACAGTTGAAAGAATGTGGAATGTGAGCTCACTAGCCCAGGTAGCTTCCTCCGCAGTTGACTGGTCTGTAAGAAGCTCTCCTGATTCTAAGGTTCTCAGAGGAGTGGCCAGCTCAGAGAACTCCCAAGAAAAGCATCCCAAAAGCCAAAGGGTCTGATGGGCTTTGAAGAAAGACCATCTGTGCTGGACACAGAAACAGTCTTTTGATCCATCATCTTGGTTGAGGATGAATTTACATGTGAGCTCAGGGCAACCAAGACTTTTTTACCGTTCAAGCAAACTTGTGCTTAAAAATGCCAGTTGGTATAAAACCCAGGTGGGCTGTAATATTGCTTTGACACTAAGATCAGTAACAGGATTTCAGTTTACCTTGATAACACTTATTATTTTACTTATATGTACCCATCATCAGAAGAATAACACCACGAATTTAAAACTGCTGCTCCTCTATTTTCGTGCAGGGAGAAGTCATCTACGGTTCTCCAACTTCATGTGGGATCTATGAAGTCCTTTAACAACCCCATCATGGCTTCAGAAAAAATACAGGGCTGCCAAATGAGGAAGAACTATTCCAAGTAAATGGTTTCCCCCTTATAAAGGAAATGAAACCCTGAAGCACCAAATTTATTTTAGGTGGGAAATGCCACTCCAAATTTTTCCTTATTTATTTGCTGCCTTAAAGTGAATAACAACTGTCTTTTTTTTTGTTCTTTTCTTTTTTTTGCGTTACACGGGCCTCTCACTGTTGTGGCCTCTCCCGTTGCGGAGCACAGGCTCCGGACGCGCGCAGGCTCAGCGGCCATGGCTCACGGGCCCAGCCGCTCCGCGGCACGTGGGATCTTCCCGGACTGGGGCACGAACCCGCGTCCCCTGCATCGGCAGGCGGACTCTCAACCACCGCGCCACCAGGGAAGCCCCAACTGTCTTTTCTTGATGACCCTTAATAATATATACGCAGGTGCCTGTGGAACTATTCAGGCTCTTTTGCAAAATGAGATTCATGGATTTCTGACCTCTCCTATCTTACTGTTTATCTCCTCTCTTGCTGATAAGCCTGTTCTTACTGTAGTCAATGTGCTTGCCTCTAATATTCCACCCAGATCATTCTTTGAATTTGTGTTGGATCTTGGAAACCAGATAATGATTTCTATTAGAACTCTGCGTAAAGTAAGTGTAAGTTAGGACCTGTGTGGGTACTACCTGTACCTACTTGGTTTTCTATCTCTGAAGTCCTCACATCTTCATTAAGCACCACCCAAGTGTTTAATTCCATCTTAGAGTTTGACACTGGTTATGAACTTGGGCAACAGGGATTGTCCTGGCTGCTGGTTCCCCCTCTGAATCGGACCCAGTCTTCCTGCAGGCTAATGGCCTGCTTCCTGTTTCTAACCTGGTCTGTGTGGATCGTTAGCTACTTCCTTCTTCTTAAGACCCTTAGTTCTTGGGACTGGGTTCTTGCCGCATTCTTGTCATCTATTTTTTCCCCTGCTTTTTCTTCCTCCCCTGATGATGAATTTTCTTCTTGCACTAAGAAGGATGCTCAGGAGAGAATAATAGGTATATTGCAAGCAAGAAGCGGGATCTCAGTAGATGTTCGTTCAACAAAAGTGCAAATGATAAATATGAATATATATTTTGGCCTACACATTGCTTTCAGAAACTGTGTGTTGTTGAAGGAATACTTTTGGTCTCAACTCTAGGTTTTTATATGTAGAAGTCTGTACTGAATTTGGTTTGGTGGTGGGCAAACGGGACGTATAAAACCCAAGCTCATTTATGAAAACCCAAAATTCTAAGAATGGTGCTTTATGAAGGCATTCTCATCAGGCTAGAAAAATAACTGAAAGGCTTAAAATATCAAAAAAGATTTAATCCATGAATTTCCTAGTTGTTTATTCCTGCCACTATTCTCTCTATTGCCAGAGCAATTAACAACATTTTCATCTCAGTGGAAGGCTTCAGGTCCAATAAAATGATTTCCCAAAGTAAAGCCTGAAGGCAAAGAAGGGGGCTATGCAGGCATGAATGACTATGAAGCGAATTATGTCTGACAGTTGTGCGTAGGGTTGATATTGAACTACCTACAATAGACCCATCATTCTTCAACAAACGAATATGCTTAAAGAATAAACACACAAGTCCATTACTGCAATGTTTCCCTTTATATAATAGAAGTCTTTTAGAAAATCTAGGAATACATCAACATTTAAATTGTTAATTTAAAAATGATACTGATGCGTTGGTACATTAGTTCTTAACCACATATGTATGACATAATGGACAATGCACCAAGACTGTTAAGCTTTCTGTGATTGTTGAGAATATACTTGATTTTTAGGTTTATCTTAGCTTATATTTTTTGTTTTTTCCAAGTTTTCTGCAATGAACATATACTAATTTCATAATTATAAAATTTTTACATATAGTTATATATAATACTATGATAAATAATTAATATACAACTATATATATATATATATATACATATTTTTTTGGCCATGCTGTGCAGCATGTGGGATCTTAGTTCCCCAGCCAGGGATCGAACCTGTGCCCCCTGCAGTGGACATGAGGTCTGAACCACTGGACCGCCAGGGAAGTCCCTCCTGGTCATATTTTTAGTGCCTCACTCTTAAATATGTGTGCCAGCTAAAGGGTCACCAGACATTTGAGGAAATGTCTCAAACACAGCAGAAGGCCAAAGGAAAACGCACATGAACAAACAGACAAGAGCTACTTGAAGGAAAGAAAGCCTGAGTAGGGAAAGAACAATTAGAACAAGAGTGTCGTTAATATCCTCTGCGAGATAATATATTGCTTCCAGGAAACAAGAACAGATGATATAAAAAAGGAAAGTTCAAAGAACAAGAAATAGAGCTCTTGGAAATTGGGGATGTAATAAAAGAAATGAAAAACTCAATGAGAAGTTCTGAAATGTAAATTTCAGGTTACCTCTCAAAATTTAGGGAAAACAATAAAGAAATTGAACAAGTGAGAGAAAAGATAAGAAAATTAGAGGATTAGTCCATGGGGTCTGATATCTGAATATAAGTTCTAGAAAGAAAGAATAGAAAATGAAGGTGAAGAAATTGTCCCAAAAAATCGGTTCAAGGAAATGTCCTTAAAGCTGAAGAGAATGGCTTTCCAGGTTGAAAGGCCCATTGATTACCCAGTAAGAAGGGTGGAAATAGATACACATCAAATAATATTCATGAGGTTTCAGCAAACGGGGGGAAAGAATAAGAACCTAAAAGCATCTAGAAAAACACTGAATTCAAGTAAAGGATCAAGACTTAGAATGGCAATGAACTTCTTGAGAGGAACATTGTTGACAACTGAAAAATTCCTTCAGAATTTGGAAGGGAAATAATCTCCAATCAAGGATTCTATATTCAGTCTCACTTAATTAAGTGTGAGAGAGAATAAAGACACTCTCAGACTTATAAAGTTTCAGAAAATGTAACTCCCATACACCCTTTCTCAGGAAGCTACAGAAAGATGACTCCATGGGAAAAAAAAAGAAAATAGATCAAGAAAGAGGAGGTCACGGAGGCCAGGTCAGAGGGGCTCTAACAATCTAGAGGCCAAGGGAATCTCTATGATGATGGAGAAGGGAGATGCAAGGATGACAGCCGGTCTCTGCAGCCAGAATGCTCTGGAAGAGATGTCTCCAAGAAAATGAAATGAGCACAGGGAACTCTGCTTGGTGCACTGTGGTGGCCCAAATGGGAAGGAAATCCAAAAAAGAGAGGCTATACGTATAGGTATGGCTGATTTACTTTGCTGTACAGAAGAAACTGACACAGCAGTGTAAACCAACTATACTCCAATTAAAAAAAAAACAAAAAACTTATACTGGGATGTATGTCAATTGTATCTCAATAAAACTGGGGGAAAAAAAGAAAACAATTCCCAGTCCAAATGAAGACTCTTGCAGAGCTAGTCTGCTCAGAGACCCCAGGCGCCCCCTGTGCTGAGTTAAAGTTGGTAGTAAATAAGCCTAAATATTGTATTAAAGTATGACTAATATCTAAGATCTAATGTTCTTACTCAAAGAGCTAAAGGTTATGCTCTGACACTTCATTTGAAAATCCCACAGCACATTTCAAGGCTGAAGAATTTGGTTTTGTGGAACAGATTTTAATTTAATTAAAGTTGTGCCTCACGTAAAGTCTTTTCAATAAAATTTTTAGCACCAAAAAAAAAAAAAAAAAAAAAAATGAAGTGGACTATCTGACATGTGTGAAAATGTATTGAAAGGGCTTTAAAAACTGGGAGAACTTGAGTTTGAATTCATCATCAATTCATAGAAAATTTAACAAATGGAAAAGCAAGAGAATTATAACCTTTATGGAAAATAAGACATTGTTCAAGAAAGGAAATGTAATTCCATTGTATGGTTCAGCTATGAAAAGCATGCATAAAGTTGTGTAATGTAAACACGGCATTCTGATCTAACCAAAGTTAGTGAAGCATCCATCCTATTGGAAAGATGGCGGCACAGGAAGCATGTTTGGGGGGGCGGAGGTGGAGAGGGCGATGTTGGCTGTGAAGAGCCTAATCCTCACCTTCCGCAGTAAGAAGTCACCTGGTAGTCACTAACTAAAAACAGATATTCAGGTTGTAGTCCAGGGCTGGGTAAACTATGGCCCACAGGCCAGCCACCTATGTTTGTAAATAAAGTTTTATTGGAACACAGCCACACCATTTGTTTACATATTGTCTGTGGCTGCTTTCATGCTGCAACCACAGAGTTGAGTACTTGCAACAGAGACCACATGGTCCTCAAAGCCTAACATGTTCACTATTTCACTCTACAAAAAGTTTGCTGACCCCTTGCGTACCAAATAAATGTCTTTAGAGGTTTAGAGACAAGCACCAGAAGAAACAACAACAAAAACGTGAAAATTGGGTGGCTGTTTTTCCTAATGACCTATACAGAACTATTTGGTACATTAAACAAGGTGCTTGTATTACTTTGATTAAAAAATCTAAATAAAAAAGGAATGTTAATATAATTTATCAGAGGCAATTTTTTTTCAGCACCATGATAAAAATGTTAAAAAATTACCTCTATTCTTTTTGTTCCCGCTTTTGGGTTTTGGACTTTTTTTTTTTTTTGCGGTATGCGGGCCTCTCACTGCTGTGGCCTCTCCCGTTGCGGAGCACAGGCTCAGCGGCCATGGCTCACGGGCCCAGCCGGACCGGGGCACGAACCCGTGTCCCTTGCATCGGCAGGCGGACTCTCAACCACTGCGCCACCAGGGAAGCCCTGGCCATTTTTTACTTACAATTCAACTTCTTTCTTTGAGTCAACGTTCCTTTCTGTTCCTTTTTAGTTTTAGTTTTGGTTAGAAACCAAGGCAAGAAGTCAAGCATTAGGCTTTAAATGACTTCTCTCCTACATTTTGAATGTATCTGGAGGAGGGACATTGCAGATTTTAGATTGCTAGGCAATCCACAAATCCAAAGAACTTGCTAAACAGATTTTATTTTACTCAACCAAAAGTGATCTCAAATTGTCTTCACACCTCAATTTATTTATTTTAAAAGGATGCACCTGAGACTCACATTCCATCCATTGATCACTGTTGGTGACACACTTCCTTCCTAATGTAATCTTGAAATGGTAGCGCATCCATAATTAATCGGGAGGTAAGCTGTCTTAGCCGTTAAACAGGTTTCCAATTTAGTAGCACTTCGGGCTTGGTCCCAGCAATCACAGAGGTCATTTTTTACCTAATACTTCAAGATAAACAAGGACACTTTCCGGAAGATGTACTTTTCTTATATGACTAATACCGGATAATACATTGATATTATACTCTAGACATGACAGTGCATATTTCTGTTCTTGAGTCTAGGATGTGAAAAAGAAGGAGCCATTCTCACTATTATGTTCTCAGGTTAATACTTATGACCCTACTCAGCAGAAACTTCAGTTCCAACAGTGCCAACCACTGAAGCTTACCGGCCTAGTGAGACTCCTGCTGAGTCAGCTGGCCAGCTCTCCAAGCTCCCGGAGGAGGATGGCCTTTCTCTCCGTTCACAGGGTGTTGGCTGTCTACCTCCCCTTTTTTGCCTGGCTAGGTCACGTCAGTGTATTCAGCAAATGTTTACTGAGTACCTACTATGTGCCTAGCTCTGTGTGAACCCCTGTAGAGAACACAAAGATGACTAAGATTACAATATGCTAGGAAGACTTGACAGGCACCCAGGAATTGGGTGGGCCACAAAGGGCCACTTGATAAGGTGAGTTGTTGAAGTCGTGTGTGCTCTAGGAGTTAGAAGCGGCTGGAAAGGAGTCGGACTCCAGCGTGGGCACTGTAGGCTGGGCCCCAACCCTTGGGTGGGCGCCCAGGAGGGAAGAGGGGAGGTGTTTTCCGTTGGAGAGTCCAGTGGTGAGCACGGGGCACGGCCGAAGATCCACGGACCATGGTTGGAGAATAAAGCTCGAAATCCATCCACAGTGACTTAACACAGGAGATTACACCTTTGCCCAAATTCTATGGTCAGTGGTAAACTCTGAACTCTAATTAAAGTCTTCTGATGCTAACTTCATACTGTCTGTACTCTAGAGAGTTGTCCATTTGGAAAGATGGACCAATTAATAGACCATCTCTTGTCCCTAACAGTCAGCTCAGTGGCCTCGTATTTGCAAGGGACTGTCCCAGTGTTTGTCCCAGTCAAGTATGTGGTATCAAACAGCCCATGTACTCACTGATACATCTGACTCGGTCTGCTCATTAGTATCCACCGGTAAGTCACTGACCAAAATTGAGGAATACTTGCAAATAATACAAGAAGCATGCAAATGTTTCTTCCAAGGGTGTAATGATGTGAAACCTATGAGAATGAGACATTATTGCAGCCTTTTGGCATCAGGCTTTAGACAGATGCAGGGCAGACTTGCCTAGAGAAGATCAGGAGGATCTAGCACCAGGAATTTGGCTGAGAGAGGCTTGGTGGGCATCACAGGTCCAGAAAGGAAGAGGAAAGTTCCAGAGAAGTGCATAGGAGAGAATCACTAGGAAGAAAACTAATATCTGTCAGATGGCCACTCTATGTCTTGTGCTGTACAAAGTTATTCCCTCAGCCCTCACAATGCTCCGGCGAGATGTGCTTTGTTACCCTCATTTGAACAAACAGATCAGGAACCTAAAACTCGGAAAGGCTAAGTAATTTTCCCAAGGTCACACAGTTTCTAAAGACTGGAGCTGGAATAAAACCTTGTTCCAACTTTCCATAAACACCATATCATTTACATTACTCAGCGCAGCCCTTTTTAGGGCAGGCAGGCAAAAGGTGAGTCCTAGGAAGTCAGCTCAGGCAAAATGCCTGAGCTTTTCTAAAAATGCTGCTTGGGAGAGGTGAGTCTTGACATGAACTTTAAAGAACGAGTAAGGTTTCCACAGTTAGAAGAAGAAAAGAAGATGACTTCTGCAGGAGGAATAGTGTAATCACAACGCAGAATACGAGCCACTATACGACCCTGGCTGGAATAGTGCAATCAAATGTAGGGAGGGGGACTTCCCTGGCGGCGCAGTGGTTGGGAGTCCGCCTGCCGATGCAGGGGACGCGTGTTCGTGCCCCGGTCCGGGAAGATCCCGCATGCCGCGGAGCGACCGGGCCCGTGAGCCGTGGCCGCAGGGCCTGCGCGTCCGGAGCCTGTGCTCCGCGGCGGGAGAGGCCACGGCAGTGGGAGTCCCGCGTATCGCAAAAAAAAAAAAGAAAAAAAAAGAGCACAAATGTAGGGAGGATGCTTTGTAAAGACAGTCAATGGTGTTAGGACAAAATACTCTGATAAGCATTTAATGATGAAATTACAAGAACAACTGATGACGTTAGCAGCATCTCTGACATACCAGCCTCATAACCTCAACATTTCTATCTTTATCCATTTTCTGGACCTATCACATGCAAGGTCTTGTACTGACAACTGCAAGGGATGGAGACACGAAGGACACGGCACTTCCTTGAGGAAACTTATGATCTATAATTCACAATGCTGTGCTAGGTATTTGGCCAGGGTGCTATAGGAACGAGAAAAAGGACACCTGTCTGAACCTAGAGGACCATGGAGGGTTTCCACAGGAGGTGACACTTAGGTCTTGAAGACGGTTTGGTATGGGGAAGTAGAGAGTGCCGTTGAGGAGATGGCGGTAGGGAAGACTGGAGAGTGGGCAAGGGAAGACCTCACACTGCCATTCTAAGGAGTTTGTGCTTTAAATTGAGGGCAGTGAAGCAGAAAATATTTTGAGCAGAGAAGTGATGGGATCAGCTTCTTGTTGTAGAACAATTACCCTAGCAGCAGGGTGGAGGATGCAATGGAGGGGTAGAGGACCAGAGGCGGGGAGATAAATCAGTCATCTATTACCGTAATCCAGGGTCTTTTGAACTTAGACACTGGTCCTGGGAATGAGAAAATGGGACAGATTCAAGAGAAATTACAGAACTGAACTTTACTGGTCTTGCTGACTGGTGGTGAGTTAGCAATGAGGGTGAGAAGATAATTACCATGTATCAAGTGGTTTCGACCTCACAGGCTTGGAGTTAAGTCTTTTACATGCAACATCCTACTTAATCCTTATATGAACCCTGCAAGGTAGATACCATATTCCTGTTTCATAGACAAGGGAATAGACCTGAGAAATTAAGTGACTTTTCCAAAGTCACACACAGAGTAAGGGGTGGCTCTGTGCTTGGCCTCAGGTGGGTCTGACAGCAGACTCAGGTGACCAGGTAGAGGGTGGGGCCGCTGGCTTGGAGAGATTAATTTGGAGCAGTGGCAGGTTCAGGAGAGAAAGAAAAGTTCCATTTTGGTTATTATGAAAGTGAGGAAAGTTTACATCTGCAGATATAGGATTAAGAAGATGAGACGGTTCTGAATGATGGTTTGAGTTCACTGGAGAGGTCCGCGTTGGAGGGACGGACTGAGCAGGTTCAGTGTGCAGGGAGCGGGAGGGGGCTGAGGACATCTTGCCCAGAGGGTTGTCCAGAATGAAAGAGAAGAAAGCCGAGGAGGGAGCTCATGGTCAGACCAGACTTCAAGTGTGGGCAGAGGAAGAGGACTCTGGACAGAGACTAAGAAAGGTCAAAGAGGTGTGGAAAAACTGGGGACGACAAGTCTCAGAGAAGACCAAGTAGAAGCTTTTAGGACGGATGGAGGTTCAAGCAGAGCTCACGCAGTGCATAGCTCCGGGGGGTGCCCAATCGGATCCCAGTCTATGTGTGTGGTGCCCCGAAGTCATCCAACACGGTGGCCCTGGGTTCACAGAATCCAGGACTGAGAAGAGGCAAAGGTAAGAGAAGGTGGGAAGATATCCATTTGGTTTAGTAATTGTAAGGTCATGGGGGGCACAAGTGAGGGCCATTTTAGTGGTGCAATGAGGGGAAGAAAATATTTTGGAGGATTGAGGAATAACAGGGAAGTGAGGAAGCATATATGGTTTCCGTAAAACTAGTGTATGGGAGGAGGGAAGGCAGTAAGTAGAAACAGACCTGGGGTTTGAAGAGAAACTGGGACAGGTCATACTCTGAGGAGAAAGAGTAAACAGGGTTACAAGATATGCGGGGAATGACTGATGGAGAGAAGGCGTGGGGAACATGGGAGGAACTGGGCTTCCTCCATCCTAAGCACAGAGTGGAAGGTGGGATACAGAGGTGCAGATGAAAAGTGCCCAAGGACCCAAGGCGAAGCCTGATGCTTTTTAAGATGAACACTGTCCACAAAGCTGGCTTCTACGGTTCTGCTCTGTCCCTCCCCTGAGGGATGCATATTCCTATTTTTATCACTAACTAGGTACTTAGAAAATTAACTAGCATGAGTTTATCTTTTTATTCATGCATCTCATCTTCCCTACTTACTGCTGCACCCCGCGAGCATGGAGGGAGCGTGTAGACACACAGACTCGCAGACTTAGACGTATCCTCAGAGACCATCTATTCCAATACATTTATCGCACAGATGATGTCACTGAGGCCCAGAGGAGGAACATGGCTCGTTCATTTTTTTAAAATGTGGTAAAATATGTATAACATAAAATTTACCATTTTAAGTGTACAGTTCCGTGGCACCAAGTACATTCTCATTATTGTGCAACCATCACCACCATGCAACTCCAGAACTTTTTCATCTTCCCAAACTGAAACTCTGTCCCCAGGAAACACTAAATCCCCATCCCCTCCTCTCCTCAGGTCATGGAAACCCCAGTCTACTTTCTGTCTCTGTGTATTTGACTATTCCAGTACCTCGTATAAGTGCAATCATACCATGTTTGTCCTTTTGTTTGTGGCTTATTTCACTTAGTATAAAGTTTTCAAGGTTCATCCCTGTTATAGCAAGTGTTGGAATTTCCTTCCTTTTAAGGCTGAATAGTATCTCATTGTACAAATATAACACCTTTTGCTTATCCACTCATCCAATGATCAACATTTGTGTTGTTTCCACCTTCCACCTTTTGGCTACTGTGAATAGTGCTCCTGTGAACATTGGTGTACAAAGAGCCCACAGTCCT